>JAGFZM010000013.1:785062-800950 GCA_017657215.1 Limnothrissa miodon
ATATATATATATATATATATTTTTTTTTTTTTGAAAGCAACCTCAATGATGTTGCGTTTTTGTTCTAACCTTGCCGTGAGTGAATAATGAAGGCCAAGAAAGGGGGTGGTGGAAACAACCCATACCTAACAACACTCTGAAGCCAATCGATGGCTTTAATTAGTCAATCTTGTTCAGAAGACCATAGGGAACCCAGTTCTCACTAATGCCCTACAGGAGTCCAGAGCATTTTTCTGTGTGTTACCCAAGATGTATTGTCTAATGGGACTGTTACTAGGAGAAATCGCAGCTCAACATCCAATGATTCTACAGGAACTCTTATTTAGTTAGTTCATTGTTAAATACCAATGCCATACCAAACATAATGCAGTTTCTTTTTTTTTTTAAATGATAGTGATGATTCAAAAATCATTGACTTGTACCTATCTGTTGAATATTAATGAGGCTTTTAATTGGGTCATGATCGTCTGTGATTAAAGAGGATCAATGTGTCGCCGTAATGGGAAACATTTCTTTTAGATAGGGCAGATTAAGGAATGGTGTGAGTTACCCTTATCAACAACACATCTTGCAGTGTCGAGTCCAATTTGTAAAAAGAAATACCTTTACATTAGGGCGGTGCTAATTTGTTTTCATACAGAAAATCTTGATGCAGCATGAACAGACATAGAAGGGTCTTTAATTAAAAACAACTAGGCTGTCTAGGCTGTTTTTAATAGGATTTGTGTTTTTGCTGTAAGCTCGAAGTGCAGTGTTTTCAGGAATATTACCCACCCACAAAAACACACACACACACTCATCTGTGAGGTGATGTGCTGGGGATAAAACCACAAGGATATTCCAAGAACGTTCCAGCCCCACAGAGTATTGTGGATGCCAAAATTCCTTATTAAATTCTACCCCTAATTATGCAAAGACATTTTCCAAGGAAACTCAGACAATACAGCCTGCAAATTCTTGTTTCTTGGAAACTCAGCATTGGAGTGCTCACTTGCAGTATTTGGTTTATTGGGTCAAGATGATTACAGAATCCTGACTGTCCATGGCTGGTTCCTGAAGATTGTACAAGAATTTGATTTTTTTGATTTTAGCTTAATTGTGTTCAAAAGTACTGTTGTTGGTTTTCTGCACATGTTTCCAAAGTTTATTTTCATTTATTTCCGTTTTTTTATATTGTCATTTGACCTCCTAATGCCTCAGCTGAATGATAATTAATGTATTTTCATTTTGTCTTCTCATCCATCTGGAAATTGTTGTTGAGTATTTGTTATTGTTGAGTAGTCGACTGTCTTTGAAATTTGGAGCAATTTACAGACACCAATTTTGTTCCTTCATTATCACCCAGCATCTTGACGTGAAGATCAGAGGAACACTCTGTGGTGCTTTTTTTACTGTTATTATTTGAAGAAAAATAAACTCCTTTCTACTCTGTTTATCTTTGCAAGGAAATGTTCAGAAACAAGCAGAAAATAATTGTGTGCTCTGTTAAGGTCTGTTAAAGTAGAAATCATTTGGATAATTACATACCTGAGATTAAATGCATATTCCTAAAAAGCTCTTACTGTTGCTTTGTCTTCATCCTTGAGAACGACATTAGGCCATATGCCTCGCTTTAAGAGCTTCAAGACTAATAGGCCACCTTTCAGGTTTGCTAAGAGGGTCGTTATAAGTTCCCTTTGCTTCTTTTACTCTCTCACCTTACAACTAGCTGCACATAAAAAAAAACTCAAATAGAGATGCAAGACTGACAAACCATGGTGGGAATGTATTAAATGTATGTATGAGAACTAGAAGTCCAAGCCTATTAGGCAGTCATGATTGGTGCAGTGGTTCTCTCTCAGCTCTTTATCAGAGTGGGTTTTTCCAAGACAAAGGCATGCTCCACCGAACCTAGAGCCCTAGCAACCCCAGTCGAGTCCAGTGAATGTAATGCTCACCATGTTATCTATAACAAGTGCAAACTGTGTAATTGCTATTACAACAATGGGTGTAAATTGCAAGGCATTATACCATTTAGCAATTACGGGACCCAACTGGTAGCTGCAATTACAGATCATCCAAATCCAAAGTTCAGGCACTTTAGTTGCATTTGAGCGGGGAGAATGCTGCCAACAGCAGTGGTTTTGTTCTATGAAATTCAGCCTTCCCTGAAGTCACACCGTCAGGCAGAGTTTATGTTTCAGGCCTTTTAATTATAAGGGGCATGGAGATAGGTAGAGTACATAATAAAAAATGAGCCATGAGGACACAGTGGGTTTTCTCACCTTTATGTTTTATTTTTCGAACACTTTTTAATTTTAGGTAAAACCTGACATCTTAAACTGAGAGGGTCTCTTTGCAGCCCCCCCCCCCCCCCCCCCCTCTCCTCTAGCAGCCACCCCCCCCCAATCCGTTTTTTTTTTTTTTTTTTTCATTTTTGGCCCGTCTGACAGCCGCCAGTCAAGCACACAGGCAGGCGTCTGGATGTCCACCGCTCTGTTTGAAGTGGCTGATCTCTGAACCTGTGTTCCAGCAGCCACGCAGTTGGGACATCAGAGATTTCCCACTCCCTCCCTGTTTCTCAGCAAGGCATGCCCTTCGATCAATAACACAGAGCAACCTTCATCTACAGAAACTCATGGCCTGGATTGTGTTATTTCATTTATTTCTTTATTTCTAATTTTTAAGTTTTCATTATTCCCCAGAGTTTGCACCCAAACCAGTAATTCACCAGAGAAGACAGTATCCTGGTCCCAAAAGGCCTCACCTGGTCTGTTGCACTTCTCATTAAGAAAAGCTCTGAGCCAGAGCATAGAATCTGCCACCTCTTTTGGTTGACACCTGAAACAGCGCTGCATCTTTTTTCAACCTCACACTATTTCCACTGAACATGATTTGCATGACAAAACCTCTAAACCCGCACAGCACTGTCACCCCACCTCCCAGCTTTATTCAAAGCAGGCAAAGGAAACGGAGGTATGCCAGAAACACAGGCAATGTCAGAAATGTTGATTGTGTGTGCATTGTTAAATCTCTCTGCGACTGTGTGTGTGTGTGTGTGTGTGTGTGTGCTTGTGCTAGAGTGGGATGTTGCTACTTGTAGGGGCCAAAAGTTTGATCTGTGCTCACTCTCAGCTGCCGACCTGCAGCCTTGTGTTTCCATTTATATGAGATCAATTCCTCTTTTTCATGATCATCTTCTTCATCCACGACCTGGATGAATGAGAATCTTCAAAGGAAATTGTGTGTGTGTGTGTAACACCTGAGAGTGGTACGAACTTAGGGCACATAATACCTGCCACTAACACCCCCTCCACTGCTGCCGTGGTCCTCTCATTCACTAATGAACATTTCAGGGCTAGGAGGAAGAGGTCTGCGCGGGACAGAATTATCAGTCCCGCTCCCGCCCGCACCCGCATTGTGCGGTCCCGCTCCCTCCCGCACCCGCAAAGAATTGTAATTTTCACTCCCGTTCCCGCCCGCACCTGCAATATTTTGTCCCGCTCCCGCCCGCAAAAATCCTGCAAGAGGGATGTTGGCTTAATTTCTATCTCACTGAAAGGCATTTTAATTGGCTGAACTTTTTGAAGTTAGAGCCCTGCACTCCCGCGGGTATACCACTACGACCATCCACCACGTTGATTCAACATTGAATTTCGGTCGTCTGATGGAAACCTACCTTTCCAACCAACAACCAATGTCGATTCAACGCCCATTTGCTATCTGGGTAGGCTATCTGCTAGTTTTAATGATTTTAGTAACAGTAAATAAAATATCTAGACACTACATTAATCATTATATATTGTATTTTACATCATGTTGTGTTTGCAGGACTGCAGTTTATCATCCAACCGCCCGCTCCCGCATAGTGCAGTCCCGCTCCTGCCCGCGCCCACGATGAGCTTTCAAAATGTATCCCGCACTGCACTGTTTTGCGTTGGGTCCCGCGGGTCTCGCGGTACACCCGCGGGAGTGCAGGCCTCTACTAGGAGGTTGTAAGACAAAGTCTGCCTCTAAAAAGGAATACTTGAACCTGCTCTTGGGCAGAAAAACAGTAACAAGGACAGCAGTATTACATTTCGCCTAATCCAATATGCTCTACTCAGGGAGGGGAGGAACAGTCTGGTGGACCAGGCTGCTATTGTGTGCACTTTGAGTGTAAAGAGTCTGAACGCCTATGGATGATCTGGCACAAACGATGGCCTTTGCCCTGCTGTGCTGGGAAGGCTAGGCTTGGCAAGAGTTGGCATGTTTATCTGGAGTTTTGTTATGGAGATATTTTCATGTTTCTTTTAAGGGCCCCATGTTTTTGTAGTGTTTTGGAATTTGGACTGTGAATCCTAACACAAACGAAGTATGATTGGGCTATGGAAATATGCTAATTCCTATATTAATGAGTGAAAATAAAATACTCAAAATTCAACGCATCTGGAGTATTTGTGTGTTCTGTGGAATGTCCAATTCATTAAGTGTGTTAACATGTCTCACAACATAATTATCACCCAAAGATGTCACAATAGAGATCACACACACACACACACTCTCTCTAATCTTTGCCACGGCCAAGGAAAACTAATACATAAAAACACACACACCTAATGCTGAACTCAAGGTTTAACTCTCTGCCTCAGAAGGGCTTAGACCTGACAATAGAAACTGGAAACGGAATTGATGGGAGAATGAATAATTCCCTGCAAAATACACACACACACACACACACACGTGCAAAACAAATATCATTTCAGATTACTAGCAAGAGAAAATGTGTCATGTTTTTCTGATTTGCTTGGGCATATCTTCTCTAGAGGGTACTAACATCCAAACAACAAACACGCCAACCCTAATTCCAGAAGACTTTGCTCCACAAGCCATTGTTGTCTATTGGAATGCCTTTGAACTTGAATGCCTAGTACTGTTTTTACTTCAGCATACTCCTATTTTAATGAGTGAGAACACAGTAAGGGATGCTAGATGGCCTAGATTAAGAGGAACAACTTGATCTATTATCATATCCGAATATGTAATATAATTTGCAGTATAAGTGAAATACAGTGGCTGCTTATGTACTGAATGCAAGGCTATCACTATTGGCTTGGAAAGAGGTACAGTTTCTCCTACTTATGTATCTCTTAGAGGTATCTCTCAGAGGTGTTTTGAGAGAGAAAAGTATGATGTGACAGTTCTGGAAGGCTTTATGAGTAATAACAGTATGCCAAATGTGGAATTTAGTGAAAATGAAGCAATGGGTTTTTTTTCAGGTGTGTACAAACAGGTGAAAGAAGGGCATGAGAGAGAGAGAGAGAGAGAGAGAGAGAGAGAGAGAGAGAGAGGAAGGGACAAAGGTCATTGCCCTGTTATGGGACATGTGGAGCGAAAGAGGGGTAGTGTGGCGCCCGTCCTGTCCCCTCCCAGTTACATGGGCCACCCTGGTGGAGCCTGGCTGTGTTTGCCCAGAAGATTCCCCACTGATAGTACTGGCGACACTCAACCACCCCCCAACACACACACACACACACACACAACAATATACACACCCAACCTCACGTCCATTCAGGGGCTCGTCTGAACTCACCCTGGCTAGTGATAACACAGGCTAATGTCACCAATGTGCCACCTTAAGTGAAAGAATGATGGTAGTCCTCATTATTGATGAGCTGCTACAGAGCCTGTAACACATGCTGTTAAAGGAATGTCTTTATCTTACTGAATCATGTATCCCAATGGGCTATCCACAAAACAGTTACAAGAGCATCCATGTTGTTTGTATTAAGCAATCAAATTAGGAACTCCTTAAACTGTGATTGATGAGGCAGACTTAGTCAGCATCACTTTTTATCTAGAATGAGTCATGAAAGTAACAGGAGTCTAAAAAGCAAATTAAAACCCATTGGCAGGGTCTTTACGTCAAGAGCTATACATTTTGTGATGAGGAATAATCAATTGTTCTATAGTTAATTATTCTTTTCAGAAAATCAACCCAATGGTAATGAAATGTGTATTTTAAAATAATTCAGTTCTCAGAGAAATTGAATGCTTGAGCTTTTGTGAACATGGATGTAATTGCAATCATTCTCCATCATTTCTATTTCTATTTCTATTGATTTTAAGAAAGCATCCATGCACAATAATCCATGCTGATTATGGCAGATGCCTCAAAAAAAGATTGACATTTCTTGATGTTGCATTATAAAGTACTTTGTTTTATGGATTTTTTAGGGTCATTCATTTAAGTTCAGCATTCTGGTATTCTGGTCAAAATTTCTTTATGCATTTGTACTTAGAGAGGGAAAGATTGGCAGGTAAAAAGGTTCCAATGGGGCCTGTCACTGGAATTGGAGAAAGTCAGGGATTTATTTAAGTTTGTGTAAGTGATACTCGTCATGAAAAAGAAATACACTTACTGCTGAAGTATACATATATTTGTGGTTTTATGTCTTTTCTATCAAATGTGCAAGTTAAAAGAGTAGCTTTCATCTTGAATATACACGTTTTGGCCAGACAATGATTTCTAATCTGACGCCAATAAAGTCCCATTTTTCCGTATATCTGTTGACAGTGGTTGTCTGCTTGTCCAGAGTCAATAATGGCTGTCAAAGGGTTATCACTGAATTAGACAGACTGACGAATTCTGAGCCAGGACATGTTTTGATCATTCATTTCGTTATGACAACAAAGATTGGTGATATTTGCATTATGTGAAACATATTATGTAATTTAAGTTGGTTATAGACTGTGGCATTGATTAAATGCAGTGGTGTCATAGTGTGTGTGTGTGTGGGGGGGGTTCTGAGTTACCAGGGCCCCAGTTAATGTGTCCGGAATTTAATTTTCGTTTAAATATGAATATTTAATGAAGATTGAAAATGACAATGACAGCATACTGTACTTAGGGTAAAAAAAATTGTGCTACACCCCCGAATAAAAGCCACAATTTGCCACAGCTTTAATGCTGAATATCAGTGTGACAGAGTGAATTTATGTTCTGATGCTATGTAGAAGAGTAAATAAAAACACATGCTCACCATATGTTTAGGCTTGGTGCCTAAGGTAGAATTTTCTCCTCAGGCAATAAGGGTGTAGCCCACTATATCTGAACACACTGAACAGAATCTTGGGACTCAATTCGATTAGAACTGGGAACACACAGACTTCTGGTCTCACACATTACTGTGGGCCAATTCTATTCAGCTGTGACGTTCATTTTGGCTAGGAAATGTATACAGTGCAGTAATTAGGGCTCTATTAAGGTCTTTTATATACATGTATGTCTACATAGCTCAAGTAAATGTTACTCTAGAGTTCAGTCTTCTATGTCTCTTAGAAACTCCAGGTTCTTCTTAAAATCAGGTTTTTGGCTCTTTTCGAGCCAAACGTCTAGACTAATCGTCTTCAGATGAGGAATGGCCAAAAGCCGGAGAGGAGAGAAGAGATGAGCAGTGAACTGCCAATGCAATTCACCAAGAATATCCTTCTTCCTTAAAGAAAAAAAGATCAGTAGAGCAAATGGCTTCTTGGTATGGACCTTCACCTAGTGAAGTAAGCATATTAACATCTCCAAAATAGATAGGCCTACATATAATAGCGGCATCCATGCAGATTTCTATTGTGTAAACCCTATAGGTCTAAATATAGGTCTAATTAAACACTAAATATAAATCGTGTTTTTTAGATTAATAAAGGAATACCCGAATTTTCTATGCTGCTACAATATTAGGCAATTGCATAAGTTGCGCAATTGGTTACAAGAATTTGTCATGACACCGGCAACTCCAGAGGGCGGAGAAAAGGCAATTCCAATCAAATGAACATAAATAGAGGTGTAGATCACTCCAGACAGTAAAGAGAACCATCAAAGAGCAGCATCTAGACAACTCTAAATCCTCCAGCCTCCGTGACGTCTTTCAAAGTTTTAAAAACGTCTTCACCACAACAAACATTTACATCCGCAGAAACCAACGCCTATCATTGGAGCTCTTGGAATAAAGTCGAAAGACGCCGTCCACTAAACTAAAGAATGAAATCCTTCACAGTTATAGCTGCAGTGGTACTGCTCACCTGCATCTACGTAGAGGGCAACACTGCTATTCCTTTCTCTGGGGTGAGTTGAAAGAAGTGCTGTCTCACTTTCATACTGTTTTATCCGTAACGATTACACGTATTAAAGTAATCTGGAAAAGGCCATACTTTGGCTTGTCTTTGGACGCACTCTAATTGGACACTCAATTAATCTTAGATGCAGACTGAGGAGGTGAGGGAGACCAAGACCGAGCCTGAAACGCAGGAGCTTGCAGTAAAATCGCAAGAAGTCACGGATCACCTGGTATGTAGGCTTGCTTTAAAGGCACAATTAGCCCGCCTCCTGCAAGTGGAGACGTTGGCCTTCTATATCACGCTTTAAATAAATTGCACTTTCCTTCGCATACAATGAACCTTAACATTATCATTTTTCTTCTCTCCAAAGGCTTTCTTCAGAACAAAACGGCAGACTCATCTCTCTCTGTGCCGATACTGCTGCAACTGCTGCCGCAACAAGGGATGCGGCTATTGCTGTAGGTTCTAAAGCACGTCGGACACTAAGTGGACTGTCGAGACTTCTCTATCAAAGACTCTTCTTGATAGAGACTATTTCAAATCCATAAGGGGAATTCAGAGACTTTTGTGGACAGTCAGATTCTTTGAATCACACTCAGGATCTGACTACGTTTTGCCAGTTGCCCAGGACCGGTCCCAGGATTTATATAGGCTAGACCTATAGGCCTACACTCTTTTACCACTGTATGCAGTAGCCTAGTGTTACAATTATGATGCTATTCAAAAAAGTAAGCTTTGCGTGCAGGCTTTGTGTATTAATGTAAATCCTTTGTAATATTTAAATTATTTTATATTTGACTTTTGTATATTATCTGTACCCCCCTCCCTCAAATAAAATACTTCTCTTTAATAGTTGTAGTAATGTAATGTTTTAAATGCAAAATGGTGTTTTCTATTAATCGCAATTTAACACTTTGTTGGACAATGTCATTCTCATCTTCAGATTACACGACCTTCAGATACCATTGTACCATTGTTAAATGTTACATCAGACCTCAAGTAGTTAGTGCCTTGTCAATGAGAAAGTTTCCATGATAGGCAGAATATAAATCTTGAAACTGTTAACGACAAGGGGACCTTTAAACACGTAGGCCTAATGCAATCTATGTGGGATGTTCGTTTGGATTTGGTCATAGACTGATTGACCTATTCTAATGGATTTTTCAGTGAACAATTAATAAGACTGACCTTTCACTCCTGAGCTCTCAGTCCCTTATCTATCCTCAATTCATGTTTTATCAAAAGGTGAAAAGCCGTTCGAAATTGCATAGGCCTAAAGCATGACACCTTGAGATGACCAAGAGATCAAGACAAATGTTACAGCATAGAGTGAATAACATTAAACACATTGTCGGCGCTACGCATTTTGGGTAGCTGTGCGTAAAACAGGTTGACCGTCTCCATCACAATTTCCTACCCCAGCATTACTCACAGCGTCATTTCATTTGCATTTATATCACTTCCACCCCCAAATTGCATGCCGCGCGTCAGGTGTAGGGGCGATGCTGTGGAGATTCTTAAGTGGAATGAATGGTGCTCGTAATGAAGCTGAACGAGCAGCGCAAACACGCCGCCCGGTCGCTCTCCCCGGCTTCAAACGGCACCTGGAGTCGTTAGTTTTAATTAGTCGGAGGGAGTGATGTACACGCCGCCTCCAACATTCCTTCCCCTTACCGGTGCAGGAGGTGAAGCTACAAAGACCGCAATGGTTGCCGTCAGTGGAATTGGCCTTCACGGCTTTTCAAAAATATTAAAATTCCTGTTGCCGCGTTGGCACTGAAGACAGCAGGTGATCAGCCAACTCGGTGGATTATTTTGTGTTCGCAGTGAAATTTGTTTTAAAATTGTTGAAGCCATCCTTTCCTTGTCATTCACTTCTTATTCTCACCTGTCAAAAAGAAAGAAGTGTATTAACCAACAGCCAACTTAGTACATTTAGGCCTACACACAGGGGGAAAATAAGAAATAGCCTACATGTAATAGAGTGTGAATGTTATTTGTGTGTAGGTGCTGTAGAGTCATCAAGGATTTGTATTTCTCCAAAGTAGTTAAACCAACATTATTTCCTGAATAATGTTCTGCAACTAAAAACTAATGACAGGAATGGGGGGAGGGGAGTTGACAATACTAAAAAATAAAAGAATGCAGCCCTTTCAGAAGCCCTGCAATTTGTCTCACTAGTCTTTGTTAACACCCCATTACCTGCATCTACCTCTGCTTTAGCCACTGAATTTGACACAGTTCTTTATGTGATCCCTCTAGTTAATAGACAGTTTCGTTTATCACAGCCTATTACAAAGAACAACTTTTATTGCCACCTTGTCAGAATTTGTCTGATTCTATCTGGTTGCATTTCCTTCCCCAGTTCAAATAGAGGGCTTTGGAACAGCAAGGCAAATTTTCATTGAAATGCAAAGTCTTCTCTGAGCCTCAGCAACTGGAACTTCTGGGCTGCTTAATTCTAAGACAAACGGAGGAGACAGCCTACCTACGAAACAGTGTGAATTTATTTCTTTGTGCTCTCTCCCTCTCTGTTTTGTACCCTCTTTCTTTCTCTGTCTCTAACTCTTGCTGAAACTCCTCTGCTCGGTCTTCCTTTCTTTTGCATTGCTATTGGGCGGACAGGAAATGTAAATGTTATTTCAGACAGGCAAGGGCCTAACAATTGTGTTGACATTGATGGTAGGGTTGCCACACGTTCTGGTTTTCCCGGGATTGTTCTCTTTTTTTAATGTCTGTTCCGGAAAATTGATAATCTTTCCAAGGGACACCAAATGCCCCGTCCCAATTTTTTTAAGTAGGCCTATTCCTTAGTTTCACTTTTAATAAAATCTATGTTCTGCTCATGCAATCCTAGACTACTGTTTTTCTTACGGTATCTTGATCCAGCTGTCAGAGGCAGGCATGCGCTTATTCTATTGGTTAATGCAAACCTGCAAAAACGAACGTTTACATTAAAGATGCTCTATGCTAGGCTGTTCGACGCCACTTCTGCTAACGTTTCACATAAATACAAAACAAAACAGAGCAAGCTCCCCCCTTCCCCCCAGTGTAATCGTCGTACCTTGGTCAGTATAAGCAGTATATCACCGTCTTGTATTGTCGCTTTCATGAGATGGCTTTGGAGATAACTGTTATTTTTTATTTTGCATGTGAATGCTCTCACAACAAGTAATCGTAACTTTTACCTGTCCAATAAAAAAACACCTCTGCATGACTGCATCCGATTGGAAGTTCTTTTGCCGGCAAAATCCACCGTTCAAATGAATCCCCAATGTAAACCCTGGGCTTATTTCGTTGCTTCTCAATTTCTCTTCTTCACACCTTATATTCCTCAAAGCATCTTTTCTTCGGACGTGCCTCAGCCATTTTAAAAAAATAATTTACTGACACAGTATTGCTAACTCACACCCGGATTCGCGCTGTACAATCAACACTGTCGCACACGCATTAACCCCCACCTCTTCTTGACGATTGGTTGGCCGTTGTCTGTTATTGCTTTGGTGCACAACCTCCTGCCCCTAGTGTTTGTTTTGGTATTGCAGCTTCTGTGTTGTGTTTTGAGACCGGGTTTTTTCCCAATGTATTCAGCAGGCAGACAGCAAGCCGATCAAGGGGTGGTAGAAACGGGTTGAGATAAAAATGAAATTGAGCTAAAATCTTGCAAAATTGCATAGAGCACCTTTAACACATCAGCATCACCTAGCAACTGCCACGAGCAGAATTTTCAGGAGAGTGAAGGAATGTGGGTTAGTTAGATTGGAGACTGCCTAGTTGACAATACATTTCCGTTCGACTTGGTTTGTTTAACTTAAGTTAATGGGGGCGAGACAGACGAGGAAGATGCACAGTCAAAGTCAGGGCCAGCGGCAAAGAAAAAGAGGTAGCCTACACAGTTTACAACGCCGACTGGGCGAAAATTTGCAACTTTTCAGAGTGGGTAGGTGACACGACCAACCATTTATTTCTGTTAGCATCTGTTCTTAGGCCTATAGGCCTACTGGGCCTATATCTTGCAATGTTCTTTGCTAAATTAATCTATCCACAGTATAGGCCCACATATAGGCTATAATGTAGCCTTCATTCTTGTTTTATTTTTTCTTTTATTATATTTATTTCTTAACTTAATTTTAATTTGTGAATTTAATACAATAAAGAAACAAATATACAAATTTATGATAGCATTGTATTTAACATGACAGTGGTAGCCTATCCCCCACACACACCAACCGTTGTCACCGCCACTCCCCCTTGTCCCGGTTTTCTCAAATCAAATGTGGCAACCCTAATGGTGGGGACATAATTTGGTCCTCCACTACCACCTAGAGTTGAGGGACACCTCCTATGCAAGTAGGCTAAGACTATTTTGTGCGAGTAACTTACCGTTGACTTAACCTCTTTTGTCTGAAATAACCTCTTATGTCCGTCAGTTTCCTTTTCCTGCCCGAGTCAGACATGATAACTCCATAGACCAGGGCTATTCAATTAAAATTTCATTTGGGCCACATTTCAGAACCAAGATCTTAAGTTGGGCCGCACATTTTCAGCAGATATTTCAGACATTTTTCACAAACTAAAACCATTTTTATTTTTAAAATGGTTTTAAAATTGACGACATTCTAAAAAAGATTGAGAATGCATGCAATTTATATCTCTAAAATAAGGTGGGGTGGAGGATTAGGCATTAAAGGTGCTCTAAGTGATGTGACATGTTTTTAGGACTAAAACATGTGTTGTTACATAAAGCAAACATCTCCTCACAATCTGCTAGCTGCCTGTCCCCTGAACACACTGTAAAAAAACGCGGTCTCTGTAGACAGCCCAGGCTCCACAAACGGCAACAAAAACACAGTGGGCAAACCTAGCATAACAAACGAAAATGAAACATAACTAACAGTGTTCCAACCAATAAACGACAAGAAGGATTTGGAGGAGGGGTTGGGTGGGGGTTTGTGCGCGTGAGTCTTTCAGGAAGCATGGGAGGGAGGGGGAGGAGTGAGCTATCCTCCGTTTTGTTTGACAATATTTCGAACGTCAACAAGAAGTGACCTCAAACAGCATCGCTTAGAGCGCCTTTAACTAGCTTGGTCTGTTTCTGATATTCTGGGTGCGTTACAATCTGCCACTCTGATAACGGAATGACACCCCACAGTTCAATAAAGACGAGCTTGTTATTTTTCTGTGACTAAAACAGGTTTCTGCAGGGCTGCCAAGTCTCAGGCTTTGAGCGTGACAGTCATGCAATTTGACACATTCTCTCACCACATGCCACATTTGACATTTCTCACGCTTATTTCCCCATTCAATATTTTCTCTATTTTTTATTGATTTTTTTTTTTCATAATAAACTTTGGTTCTCGCCTTGCCGTAGTCCGAGTCACTCTGATTGACTGACCGAGATTACCAATCCTAGACCAATCAAGCAGTCCTTTCTGCCTAAATCTAACCACCTACGTGAAGGCACCATGCAATGTAAACCAATCAGAAGCAACGTAAGGCGGACCTCCAACTTTCACCAATGGATGCGCCAGTTTGAGAAGGTGGAAGAGCCCGTGCCTATTAAAAATTCACAGGTGCAAGCTGTTGAAGATCTCTCAAACAGGAACGTATATAGGCCAGTGTGTTGCGTATAGCCGATGCTTCCAAACTTAAAATAGGTTTAGGGGCCATTCATATGAGGGGCCGTTTAGGAAATATTTCAGACTTTTGTTACACAAACACATGTGAAACACTTACACATTCACATATGAAACTGTCACGCATGCATCTACACTACTGAAAACTCACACTCACATATATGAAGCACTCATACAGATACAGGTGAAACAGACTTACACACACACATACACATGAAACACTTACACACATACAGGTGAAAAGGACGCAGACATAGACATGAAACGCTCATACAGATACATGTGAAATGTGTCACACACACATATGAAATGCGCATACAGATCTGGGTATGGTGCACATGACAATAAAGTTTTGAACTCTTTCAAGACAAGTAGCAAAGTCGCAAATTGTCATTTAAGCAGGATGAGCTGCAGGAATGTTGCAGCTAAGGACTTAATTTTACATTGTACACTCTCAACTATGTTAAGTAGGCTAAGTTAGAGTAGCAGTAGTTTTAACAAACTACTTTTTAGACTATTTGGTTAAGAACTGTGTCATGACATTTGTTCAATGACTAGTTTGTAAAGATAAGCCTGATGTGTTAAATTATTTGAAATATCTTGAATTTTATTCAGGTTAACTTGGTAGTATAAAATATTTGTAATAATATCTAGCTCAGCTTTGACAACTCTCCCCCTGTTCATTGAAATGGCTCAATTGGATCATTCTGACTAGCATTGTAGGGAGATGAGTAGCCATGACATGACCAGGTTAATGAAAGTGTTTCCTGTGAGAGGGTGTTTTCTGTGGTGGCCCTTAACAAAACTAAGGCTGCATCCACACAAAGCCGTAAATGGCAATAATTTTCAAAACAATTTGCGTAAAGATGGAACAAGCTCAGAATGTATCTGCGTCTACACGAAAACGACTGTAGCCGAAGTTTTTTTCAAAAGTTGGCAGCCCTGGTTTCTTATAGATCAAAACGAACATAAACCAGCAGGTTAAAATAGCAGTTAATGTATCACCAATGCCAACGCCGTCTTTGAGAGAAGGAGCTGACAGAGGGGGGTGGGGGGATTAACACTTTGTTTCCCGAATGCTGTGCAATTTCCCATTCGAAATTGGTGTGGACATTTTAAACGGATCCAGATATTGGTATGGACACGTCCATAGCGTCCATACACAATTTTACACCTATGCAGACAGGGACTATCAATACCTCTAGCGTTCGATACACATCCATAAACTCCTCCAGACCTGAATGCTTAATGCCCGACACCACAGCAGCGACCAGGGCGTTAAAAAGAGGCTGTCCCCTGTCACAGCCACCCTTTGAGGCAAAATGGGGTTACAAAGCCTTTATCAGGCTCAAGGATAAAATCATGTCATGTCTCACTGAGTCCTGTCCTTTTCGCTTAGGCAAAGGAGGCCATTTGAATAGAAGCCCCATGTCTTCGTCAGAGGCTTTATGATCCCAACTGACCTCATGCAACATCACCTCCTTATTTAGTCCTTGGGGATTAGTGAATTTCCTATCCGTCGCCTGCAGGCCACAACAGAAATATGTTTCCTTTAGATGCCTTGGAAGCCTGGTGATAAGGTTTAATGCTCTGGGAGAAATCTGTATGCCCATGTCCCTGGCCTTTGCCATCTGGGTACCTGTTTAGGACATGCTACACATCTGCATATCTGGATATGGTTATTTCACTGTGATATTAGGTTATCCAACCAAACATAAATAAGGAATTCTGTGTTCTTGTGTGGAAATGGACATGGCAATTATGAGTTAAATGTGTTCATTTAAGGTTTCATAAATCTTTTTTCCCTTTTATCTTTTTTCCCTGTGCGGTGTGTCACGTTGGATGAAAGCGTCTGCAAAGAACACAACATAAACATAAAAACTGAGACAACAGCATGGTTTGTTGAGAGGCAACAGCGGCAGCCAGCCAGAAGAAGAGATGATATGCTGATGATTTCGCCTATGTCAGTGGAAATCATATTCTATACAGTATACGCATAGCTTTATAACTTGAGTTACCACAACCAAAGTGTGGCATGTGGTGAGAGAATGTGTCAAACCAGCACTATGTCCAGTGCTGTATGTAAAATGCACTGTGTGTTCAATACAAATGCTATGATTTTCCCTGCAGCCTACAGCATTTTCCACGGCCTGCATAGCTTGCCTTATTATCTCGTGTCTGT
>JAGFZM010000013.1:810881-880731 GCA_017657215.1 Limnothrissa miodon
AGAGAGAGGTATCGGCTAGTAACAGAGAGGGAGATGAAAAGAAGACCATAAAAGAGGGAGGGAGGGAGAGAGAGAGAGAGAGTTGTGTGTGTGCGCCCCTGGAAAGATGAGTGAGTGTTTGTGTGTGTGTGTGTGTGTGTGTGTCTGTGTGTGTATGCCCTGCAGGATGGATGAGTGAGTGTATATGTGTGTATGTGTGTGAGTGAGAGTGTGTGTGGGTGTGTGTGAGTATGTGTATGTTGTGTGAGAGGCATGAAATGAAGGCAAGAAATGGTGTGGGCCCAGGTTGGCTGTGTGAGGCTGGGGGCAGGCTTTGGAGCGGCACAGGGAACAGCAGCACAGAGCTAGGGGGACAGGCCCCATTAACCCTGCCATGGCACCAGGCCATGCAGCCACACAAGGCCAGGGGTGTGTGTGTGTGTGTGTATGTTGGTGTGTGTGTGAAGGAGAGAGAGAGACAGGCATAGACAGAGAGTAAAACAGATAAAGGCAGAGTGAGATCCCCACAATGTATATATATAATAATATCATGTTTTTCTTTTTTGTCATGGATACATGGTGTGTGTGTGTGTGTGTGTCTGTATGTGTATGTTAGAGAGAGATTGCATTTCACATCATAGCATCATAACATCTGGTTGTTTGAGAAGCATTTAACATCATAATATAACATCTGTTTATTTGAGGAGCAACAGTGATGCAAATATTGCTACCAAATTGATGGGAGAATTCTCAGGTGGGAAATGGGATATAGGGTGGTCAGTTTTCACAAAATAACCATAGTGCCTGAGTTCACAGAATTGTATGTCTCAAAGGGCTTCACTAAACAAGCCTTAACCACCAATGTGTGATGTTGCACCACCTATTGAGAGTCAAAATAGGAAAATGTCCAGAAGTTTGGGTGTTTGGGCAAAGTCACTGAGACATTGTGTGTCTTGAAACTTATGGAGCCCCAGTAGGCTCATACCACCTAGTCTGTGTATGAGCTGCTCCTTTGAAGAGCTGGCCCTTTGGGAATACTGGGTGGTCAGTTCTTGTGGTTCTTGCAGTTTTTATAGAAAAATTCAAGAAGAATAGCGCATGAACTCATTTGGGTGGAACATAGGTCTAAAAGATTGCATCAACTGAGCCATGTTTGATGTAGCGGCATGTTAGGAATTTTGAAATTCGGAGTTCTTGATGTTAGGAATTTTGGAATTTTCTCATAGTTACATTTCTGTCAAGTATTCCCAGGACAGGACAGCAAAACTTCAGGTCTTATGGAATGTGGAAGGAATACTGCTGCTTTGGGCTCATAGAAGATAAACTACTAACTGATTCTGATTCTGAAGCAGAAAGTAACCCCGCCCCAGTAGGCAAATGTCGATGGCTAGTTCTCAGATGCTCAGACTTCATGAAATTGCTCAGCAACCATTGTGTCCATGCAGGATCTCAGGCACATATTTATTGTGTAGCGCCACCTAATGCGAGACAAAACAGGGCTCTTTATTTAGCATTACCTTGTGTTGGGAACACGTGTTCTGCAAAAACATGTAGAACCAATATATTCAGATGAATGCCAAATATCATGGAAATCCATCCAAGGGGATCTCTGCTAATTAACAAAAATCAACTATTCCACTATTTTTGACGAATTCATGGTCATTGAATTAATTTGGTTGCATCCATTGCCAGACAGAGGAGGCACCCATCCAATACCAGAGACATGGAGCAGTTTACTAATGAAGAGAGGTCCCCAGGTTGAAGAGGCGGAAGAAGAAGGTTAGAAAATGTTTAACTCAGTGAGGGGTGTGCAGGAGGTGCTGTGGGTCAGCAGGCTAAGACGTCGTGCCATGCCTCCGGCGACCCGGGTTCGATTCCAACCTATGGTCCTTTGCTGATCCTGCCCCATCTCTCTCCCATTCATTTACTGTCTGTCTCTGTGCTGTCACTATCCAAATAAAAGGCAAAAGCCTGAAAAAATATCTTAAAAAAAAAAAAGTGGGTGTGCAAACAAATGTCATCATAAATGGCAATAAGTTTGTACAACCATGACATGAAACCTCTCAGTTCTCTTTCGTTTCGAAGCCGAAATGTACGAGTGGATGATGCCTATCATCTCCTACTTTTCTGAAGTCAATTTTAGCCAACCCTTTGAAAAAAGGGCAGTAAGCGCTCTGACGCGCGCAGGCAACTATTTAGACAGCCCTGCGTGACGTCAGAAAGTCTATATATTGACTGCGCTTACGCTTCAGGTCCTCTTTGCCTCTTTCACCTCGCCTACTGCGTGTGTTTCTGAGTCGTTTTTTCCGTTTGCTTTAGCAAATATTCTAAAAAACCAACGGCTTTTTTGAAAGCCCACCACAAAAGCTTTTTTCAAAGCTCTCCGAGGGATTCCGTCTTGCTCCAAGTGCTCACGGAGCCTAACTTCTGGTACCTCGAGACGCAAGATGGCTACTCGTCGTTGTACCGACTGTGATTGTCACATGGCGATTTCCGACCGCCATGCTATATGCTTCATCTGTATGGGGAGCGAGCATGCTATGCTCGCCTTTTCGCGACTAGATCTCTGCTCGGCTTGCGAACGCCTCTCCCCTGCGGCTATTGCCAACAGAGCGGCATTTTTCGTGGGTTCCACTGGTAGTCCAGGGGCGGCTTCTACCCCCGTTGGCGTCAGTGCTCTCCCCGCCTGCCAGTCTATCGATTTTCCCCCGGCGTCCTCGCACCCGGATGGGCTAATCGACCGGTCTTCAGTGGCTATTCGGCCGTCGGTTAGCTGCTCAGCGGCTAGTCAGCTACCAGCTAGTCAGCTAACCGCGGCCCACCAGGCTAGCCCTGCTAGCTCCATCGGTGCTGCCTTTGACCGCGCGGCTACTACGCCGCCTCAGGGCGACGATGACGACCCAGTCATCGAAGCTGTGGACGAGGAGGAACTCGCTTCCTTCCTCTCCGCTAAAGGTTGCGCCACCGTGGAAGACCTGCCACCGATATTGAAGACTCACGCCGCCCAGTTAGCTTCTGAGCTAGCTTCATTGGCTACACAGGCGGCTAGCAGGCTAGGCCTGCCTCCGCCTCAGCGCTGTCCGGGAGGGCGTTTCGACCCCTTCTCCGGTGCGCTCCCTTCTCCGGATGCCCTCCCGCTCCCTGCTCACCCCACGGTCGTGGCTGATGCGCAGGCCTCCTGGGAGGCTCCCTTCGCCGCCATTGCCCCTATCCAGGGGCACGCGGCATTTTACGCAATGGACGGAGCGGGCGCCAGTGGTCTCATGCAGCTCCCTCGCGTTGAAGATGTGGTCGCTGGTTGTCTAGCACCATCTTCTGCCACCACCTGGACATCGCCTCCCGAGCTTCCTTCTAAGCCGTGCCAGCGCACGGAGAAGCTCGTCTCCAAGGCCTTCATCTGTACAGGCCAGGCGATAAGGGCGATGAACACCGCCTTTCTCCTCTCCTCTCTGTCTGAGGAACTGGTGGCAGATCTCTTAGCGCAGCCGTCGAACCTAATCCTCCATCAGCTGCACAGAGCTACCGCTCTCACCTCGCTGGCCATCAGGGCGGCCATTAAAGCCGACGGGCGCTCCCTTGGCTCTTTGGTCGTCATAGACAGGCACCTCTGGCTGAACCTTTCGTCTATGCCAGAGAAGGAGAAGAGACATCTTATGAACACTCCCATCTCCGCTAATGCTGTGTTTGGCCAGGCGCTGGAACTACAGCGCGATCACTTGGAGAAGACGAAGTCGGCGGCTCAGGCCCTGCAACCCGTGCTTCCTAAGCGTGCGCCGCCTCAATCAGCCGCTCCCGCTACCCCTCAGACGCGTGCTCGCACGCCTCAACGGACACAGCAGAAGAAGAAGGTGGACGCGCCCAAAGGCGCGCCACCGCCGGCTACTGGGTCGCAACCTGCTTGGCAGCGCTCTCGCTCACGCGGACGAGCGGCTCCCGCCAACCGTCCAACCAGCCAGGAGCGGCGCAAGAGGCCACAGCGATCCTGATACGATGGCGTGTGCGCGGCACAGCATGTCATGCGATCACCATCCATTGACTGCTATGCCTCTGTGTGCTCTAAGAGGCACGGGTACCCGCTCTGCAGTCCCCAGCTCGGAGCATTCCCCCCCGCTTCGGCGGTCCTCTCTGATCTCACCCCCTCACGCGGCGCTGAGTTTGCCTTGTTCACAAGCACTCCGCACACACACACTGCCCTCTGGGGCAATGTTTCACAATGAGCCCCGGCCCAGGCCGTAGGACGCTCTCTGTTCTGTCAGCGCTGTCGCGCACTGGGGCACCGACTCGGTCTCCGCCGCGCGTTCAGCTTACACACGCCGTGTGTTATGCGTCTTGCGTGATGTCACGCCTCAACGGCGCCCAGGTGGCGTCAAGGCCTCTGCTAATGTCACGATCTCCGCGTCCTCTTTCTCTCTCGCCTCCGAGCAGTGGGCATGCGACGCATCGGAGTCGTTCACGGTCGAGAAGCCCTCCCCGTCCTCTCTCGGCGCTTCTGTCGGTCGATTTATTGCCCAGATACGAGCAGAACTGTCTGCCCAGTCTGACACGTCTGCCATTGGCCAGACGGGAAACTTCTCCCCCCTCTTCGAGGTCGTCACTGACGCGCACTCTAGGTCGGCCGCCCCACGGGGCGTCACAGGTGAAGTGCGCGGCTCACTGACCACCAACATCGCTGACACGTGCTCCAGGTCGGCCGCCCCACGGGGCGTCGCAAGTGAAGTGCGCAGCTCACCGACATTGGATATCGCTGACGTGCACGCCAGGTCGGCCGCCCCACGGGGCGTCGAGAGTGATGTGCACGGCTTGTCAGCCACACGTGAGCGCCCAGGGGTCTCACACACGGCTAACTTGCCCTCAGCCCCCACGCTACGTAGGGTCTCTACCCTGTCAGTCGGACGCTCTTCAGCTCCGCGGACAGCCTCAGTCTTCGACCTCGGCCCCCCCAGTGCCACTCGGAGGCAGCATAGCACTTTGTTTGTCCTTGCTGCGTCCTCATTCCGCCGCTCTGCTCAGGCAGAATTGGGCGATGTGCACAACGTCACGTTGGGTTCTTTCAACAGTGTTGAAGGGCTATCAACTACAGTTCAGGTGGCCACCCCCGCCCTTCAGAGGTGTCATGGAGTCAGTGGTGCCCCCCCCCAGGGCCCCTGCTCTCAGACAGGAGCTTTGCGATCTCTTGAGAAAGGGCGCTATTCAGCGCGTGGATCCGGCGCTCGCGCGTAGGTCGTTACAGTATGTACTTCCTTGTGCCCAAGAAGTCGGGCGCTTTTCGCCCTATTCTAGACCTCAGAGCGCTCAACGCCTTCCTCAAACCTCTCATCTTTCGCATGCTCACGGGGCGTATGGTGGCGGAGTCAGTCCGCCAGGGGGATTACATGGTCACCATAGACCTTCAGGACGCCTATTTTCACATAGGTATAGTCCCGAGGCACAGGCGTTTTCTACGCTTCGCCTTCGAGGGCAGAGCTTACGAGTACTCAGCCCTCCCTTTCGGTCTGTCTCTAGCACCTTGGTGCTTCACCAAGTGCGTGGAGGCGGCGATCGCTCCTCTACGCGCTCAGGGGATCAGACTCCTCAATTACTTGGACGACTGGATGCTGCTGGCGGGTTCCAGACAGCTCCTAACATCACAGGCTCACACTGTTTTGCGTCACCTGCACAATCTGGGCTTCTTAGTGAACCTAAGCAAGTGCATGCTCTCTCCCTCTCAGGAGGTCGAGTTCTTGGGCGTGAGGCTGAACTCAGGCTCAATGAGAGCGACGCTCACTCCGAAGAGACTTCAGGACGTCAGGGCGTGTCTACGCCACTTCAGACTAGGTGCCTGCGTTTCAGCCAGGCTGTGTCTCAGACTGACGGGCCTCCTGTGCGCCGCAGGCGGCGCTGTCCCACTCGGCCTTTTACACTTATGCCCGCTGCAGCTCGCCTTAGCGGAACTAGGTGTGTCCTCCAGGTCGAACCCCGCCCGTCGGATCTTAGTGTCCAGACGCATGTGGCTAGCCCTCGCGCATTGGCGCAGGCCGTCGTCCTTCACCAAAGGCGGCGCCCTGGGCGCTATAGCCAGACGCATGACGGTGACCACCGATGCGTCCAAGACCGGCTGGGGCGCCGTTTGCTGCAGTCGCCCCGCCAGGGGGACGTGGGGTACAGCCTCCAGGAGATTACACATCAATGTGTTAGAGCTCCTAGCTGTCTTCTGCGCTCTGAAGGAGTTACTCCTGGAGCTGGAGTTTCTTCTGGTGCGTACAGACAACACCACTGTAGTGGCGTATATCAATCGCCAGGGCGGCACGCGCTCTCCGGACCTGTTTTGCCTGGCGTACAAGCTGCTCACCTGGGCCTCCCGCCACTTCCTGTCGATCAGGGCGTCGCACTTGCCAGGTGCGCGCAACACAGGCGCGGACCTCCTCTCCAGGGGTGTTCCGCGTGCAACCGACTGGCGCCTCTGCCCAGCCGTGTTGCACAGCCTCTGGTCCCGCTTCGGGCGGGCACGAGTCAATATTTTCGCCTCGAGAGAGAACGCTCACTGTCCAGTGTGGTTTTCGCTGGAGCAAGATGCGCCGCTAGGGTCAGACGCGCTGGCACATCCGTGGCCGCGCGGTCTGCTCTACGCTTTTCCCCCCCTTCCTCTGATGCGTCAGGTGTTGGCCAGGATCAGAGCGGGGGCTCACAGGGTGATTCTGATCGCCCCCAATTGGCCATCTCAGAGCTGGTTCTCAGATCTGGTCTCACTGTTGGACGGCCAGCCGTGGACCCTCCCTCTGAGGAGGGATCTCCTATCGCAGGCTCACGGGTCGCTGTGGCACCCCAAGCCGGAAGCATGGAGACTGACGGCTTGGCCCCTGAACAGGCACGTCTCCTAGAGAGCGGCCTGTCAGGTGCAGTTATAGAGACTGTTCAGGCTGCTAGAGCTACATCCACTAGGTTGTTGTATACACTGAAGTGGCATGTATTCAGCACGTGGTGCAGAGACAGAGGCTGTGATCCTCTAGTCTGCCCTATTGGCGAGGTGCTTACTTTTCTGCAACACCTGTTTGATCAGGGTCGTACACCCTCTACTCTGAAGGTGTACCTCGCAGCTATTTCAGCATGCCATGTTGGCTATGCTGGCGTTTCCCCAGGCACTCACCCCCTTGCGTCGCGCTTCATGAAGGGCGTCAGGCGGCTTCGCCCCTCTTCCACACGTTCTTCCCGGTCAGAGCGCTTTGTGCCTATTTGACGCGTACGCAGAGCATCAGGACGACGAACCAGTTGTTCGTCTGCCATGGCGAGCATGCCAAGGGTCAGGCCTTGTCTACCCAACGCATGTCGCATTGGCTTACTGAAGCCATACGTCTGGCATATGAGGCGGCGGGTGCTCCTCCGCCTGCTCATGTCAGGGCGCACTCCACCCGTGGAGTGGCGGCTTCTTGGGCCTTCTGGAAAGGCATCCCTATGCAGGATATCTGTCTGAGCGCTTTGTGGGCCTCAGGCAACACCTTCGCGCGTTTTTACGCATTGGACGTCACCAGGCCGGGTGTAGTAGAGAGTGTTCTCTCTGGGCCCGGCGGCGGTCCCATGGGTCTTCCCACCTCGGGCTCCTCGGTGTAGGGCTCTTGAGGCTTGGTTGTAGTGATCCACTCGTACGTTTCGGCTTCGAAATGAAAGAGAACATTACGGATACTAACGTATCCTCGGTTCTCTGAGTGAGAAGCCGACGCTGGCGAGCTTGGCAAAGAGGACCTGAAGCGTAAGCGCAGTCAATATATAGACTTTCTGACGTCACGCAGGGCTGTCTAAGTAGTTGCCTGCGCGCGTCAGAGCGCTTACTGCCCTTTTTTCAAAGGGTTGGTTAAAATTGACTTCAGAAAAAGTAGGAGATGATAGGCATCATCCACTCGTACGTTTCGGCTTCTCACTCAGAGAACCGAGGATACGTTAGTATCCGTAACGATTTTTTGTTCCAATACACGTAAAATAAGTTTATTTAGAAATATTTGTAATTGCAAAATTTTTTCGGGGAAAAAAATCAGGGGTGCTTTTTGAGAGAGAGAGAGAAAGAGAGAGAGAGAGAGAGAGAATCAGAACTGAAAAGGGCCCAGTGAGGGAGCAGAAGAAGAGGTGACAAGATTAAGAGGCCATTTAAAATCATGTTTTTTACTGTTAATTAACAAACTAATGTAAAATCCCTAATTAGATTGTGTGTGTGCGTGTGTATGTGCTTGTGTTTGTGTGTGTGTGCAGAAAACACAACAGATGGAACATTGTGTCTGGTATCCTTTGTGTGTGTGTGTGTGTGTGTGGCAACATGGCATCCAGCATGGCTTTACCATCACACCCGCTGTAGTTGCTGTAAAAAAAGTAAAAAAGCTCTTGATTGCCTGATGTTGTATTAACATCTGTTGCACAAAAAAATGCTCCAGAGAGTGTTTTGGATAATTTGCCTACTGTCGGTGATTAAAGTAACATATAAACAGGAGTGCTGCCGCTTTAGTTAATGTCAGAGTCATGTGACTGATGCATATTACATTTACATTTACATTTATGCATTTAGCAGACGCTTTTATCCAAAGCGACTTACAAAACGAGGATAACAATCAAGCTACATAGCAGAAACCTTAATATGAAGAATCTGATATGTCTTGCTGTCCAAATGAGGCATTATTTCAGCTCAGACACCCAACTTCTCACTTGGATGGCCATTGGAGCCAACCGACTGCTACGGAATAAAGGCTGGTGCTGGTGTGTGTGTGTTGGGTGCACGCATGAGGCTACTGCATGATGCCATACCTGCTCAAGATGACACATGCCCACAACAGTTGAATAGATGCGCTCCCTCTGGTTATCATATCATACTTGAGAGATCTGCCTGTCTGGAAGATTTTGTTCACTTGTTCTCCATTGAGTGTGTGTGTGTGTGTGTGTGTGTGTGTGTGCGTTTATACTCCTGTTAATACGTTTCCATGTGTTGGCCCATGTGCATGTGCGTTGAAAACAGGTGTGTGTGTGTGTGTGTGTGTGTCCACATATTCATTTGATCTCCTCATGTTTGCAGAATGTGTGTCCGTTGGCTGTGGGGCTGCACTAGGAGTAGTGGGTCACGGGCGGAGGATTCAGTGAAGATCAGATGCTGCAGATGGGCCACGCAACCTGCAGGAGAGGAGCATGGCGCCAGCATCTGCTGAGACAAGATGGACAAATATCACAGTCTAGGCTGGAGGAGGGTTGGGAGAGGGGGAAAGAGTGACAATGACAGAGGGAGAGAGAGAGAAAGAAAAAGAACACAGCCAGGGAGGGAGAGAGAAGGGGGGAAGAGATTGAAAGGACAGAGGGGAGGATTAGGAAGCGGGGGAGGGGGAGAGAAAGAGGAAGAGATAGAGGGGGTGAGAGAAAGTGAGAGAAAGAGAGGTAGATTGAAAGAGTGTGAGAGAGGACATTGGGCTGCTGCAGTAGAGGTTCACAGGCTGGCATATGCCCATGTCAGAGGGGGAGAGACTGGCAGAGACTGCCAGTCAAGGCCCCCCACCAACCATGTCATCTGTCAACAGTGGGAGGGCCAGGAGGGAAAGAAGGGAAGGAGTGACAGACAGAGAGAGAGATAGAGAGAGAAAAGAGAGAAAGAGAAAAAAGTAAAAGCAAGAGAGGGTATGAAGGGGAGAAACAGAGAAGGTCAGAGAGAGGAATAAACAGAAAGCCTGTGAAGGTGGAAGACAGAGAGAGAAGAGGAGGAAAAGAGAGAATGAAGATAAGAGATTTAGGTAACAGCACTGAGAGGAGAGAAAGATGAAGAATAAGAGGACAAAGAAGAAAGACTGTGAAAGGGTAGCAGATTTAGAGATGCTATGTAACACAGCAAACAACACAGACTCTGTGTCACAGACTGTGTATGTGTCAGTGATGCGTGGGCTGCATTGAATGATGAATCGAGCGGTCCGCCATGGTCCATGGTGACCTATGGTTTCTTGGTATCTTATATGTTCTGAAACATTACTAATAGAATGCATATAACATAAGTTGAAGCTATAACTTTCCACATATATGCATACATGCATACATGCATGATATGAGAGAGATGAGACAGTCAAGGAAAAGTTGAGGACAGGAATAAAAAAATGGTTGGTAAACAATGACAAAATAGTACTCGTTTTATATAGCCAACTTGCCATCTATTGTACAAGTAAATCCTGTAAATCCCTCATAACCCAATACGTCGTCCAGTAAAAGACATTCAGGACACCTACAGCTGATGTTAAACAGCATCATAACATTACAATATTCTGTGTTTGCTAGTATTAATACAACAAAAGGCCAGCAAGAGTTTTTTTTTTTTTTTTTTTTTTTTTTTAACTTTTTTTGTTTTGTTTTATTTCGGAATGAAATTATTTTTTAGGAGATGTAGGAGTATGTGTGGGAGTTAAGGTGATTGATGAGAGATTATTGCAGGTGAAGGAGCTTATCCATGTATGAGTGTGTGTTTCTATTTGTGTGTAAATGTAAAATGTAGGCAGAGACATGGTCAATGAGAAAGAGACAGAGAGAGAGAGAGAGAGAGAGAGAGAGAGAACAAGCACAAGAGACAGAGAGAGAGAGAGAAATAAAGAGAGTTAGAAAGCAAGAGATAAGGTTATCAACCACCAGCAGTAGAAAAGGAGAAAGCAGAACAGTGAAAAAGAGGAATCTGTGTGTGCATGTAAGAAGAAAAGAGAGAGAGAGAGAGAGAGAGAGAGAGAGAGATAAGAGTATCAGAATCTGAGATAACATGTATGTGTGGTTAACATCGCCTTTGATTGCCACCTCATGCATTGAGTACAAACACAACCTACTGTAGCATACATTCTCAAATCAGCCAGCGTGCATGTGAACTGCACCTGACTCCTCCACACACTGGGGCTGACATGGTAACACCCAAACAGCATGAAAGCACAGCAACACACTGCTACAGGGTGACAATCAATATATATGGACTCAAAGAAACACACATGCTCAGATACACAAACACACACACACACACAATTCAAACACACAAACAACAGGGAGAAAGACACTACTACACAGTTTGCACACACACACACACACACACACACACACACAAACATGCACACACAGCTTGACAGTTGTTTACCAGCAGGAGTATTTTGTGTACAGTAATGACTTCCTTCTTTCTTCAATACAAGCCATATTCTTTGATGCCTCCAGAGATTTTTGACATGGTCTATAATCTGCAGTCAGAGTGAACTTCAGTCATTCGGCTTGACATTTCCTCTTCTCCACAGTCAGAGATTGCTAACGTCTATCTTGGGGGAGAACCCTGTGTTACACATGTCTTTCACTCTCTATTTCTCTCTCTCTCACACACACAGACTCACTGTTGCATTTGTCTCGTCTCTCTCTTTCTCTTCATTTCTTTCTCTCTCTCACTCACTCATTCACACACACACACACACACACACACAGACTCACTGTTGCATTTGTCTTGTCTCTCTCTCTCCCTTTCTTTCTCTCTATCTCAAGCACACACACACACAAATAGAAAGAAAGGCATACACACATGCACACTCACACACACACACACACACACACACACACTGTATTGCATATGTCTTTGGCTGTCTCTCTGCCTGTTGAACGGCTGGGATTATTTGCTCCAGATGTTGCAGACCCTCCCTATGGCGTTTCCTCCAGACCTAGCAACTGTGAGACCTTCAAGGTTGGCTGGACAAACACACACACATGCACACGTGCATATACACACACACACACACAAACACACAGAGAAAGTTTTTGAGACTACTGTGGCTATGAGCCTAGCGAAATACTGCACACATGCACACTAACCGCACTTATACACACAGATGATCCAAAACCGCAAATACATCACAACCATTCACACACATTGGTTCCCATGGCAGCCAAAACAGGGTGTGTGTGTGTGTTCGTTCACCCACTATTATGTGTGTGCGTGTGTGTGTGTGTGTGTGAAAGCCCTGGAAGGGGTTTGAATGAGCAGTGTTGCCTGAGTGAGATGGCATCTCCTTTTCAGTGTGAGAACAGAACCTACTCATTACTGCTGATAAAGCAGCAGTCAACGCAGCCAAGCAGAAACTCACCACAGATCAGCGCTAATGTCGGGGGAACGCCACGCATAGCTGCCACACATAACTGCCACACATAACTGCCGACCGTCCGGCACGCCGCCTTTGTTATTCAAATGCCACACAAGCCCTCCTCCTCCTCCTTCTTGTCCTCATCTTGTGTGCGTATGTGCCTGTTCTCAAAGGAACAAAGACGACATGACACATTGGCAAAGAATGATCACCAGCCCACGTTTCACCCGGCACACACACACACACACCCCTCACTCCTCCACCTCTAATTTCCAGATGCTCCACGCACACACAAACACATACGGCACATGCCGGCACAGCGCAAGACACAATTAGCCCCAGCCTTTAGCGCCAGCAAGCAAGCGTGCTGCCCATCCCCAGCCGTCCAACACATGGCTGGGCGTCAGGTTATTGAATTCACAACGGGGGTTTGTGCACTCCCCCCACCCACACACCTACTCTTCTGTTCACACTCACGCTGATCACCACTCACTGCATAGACCAAATAACCTTGACACAAACCCCCTTTGGTTCCTCTTAAATCACTCGGTTTGGACTTCGCTTTCGCCAACGGGATGTTCCTGTCCTTGCTGGATGGCCATGTTTCCCAGGTGCAGGTTGAGCTGGTTAAGTTATGAGCTCGGCCGTGTGGTGGGTCCAGCTCCTTCTGCCCATGCGCAACCCCCATCTGGCTGGCAGCCTGGTGTTGCTGGAGGGCTGCGGGATCAGTTAATAGCTCCTGTCAGGGGCGGTGGAGCTCTCCGGCTTCTAGTGGATCCCCGCCTGCAACAGGCCCCCCTGCAGCTTGGCCTTAATAGTGCTTGCGCACACCATCAGCAGCAAGCATCCAAACACACTTCGCTACTCTCTACTGAACAACACTATACTATGCCACACAACACCACACTGCACTCCACGACACATACACTACACGACAGGCCAAGACACGAGCCTACAGTACACTACACAACATGACCCTACACTACACAATACTACACCATACTACACAACACCCCCATAACTAAACTACACTACACTACACTACAGGCCACGACACAAGCCTTCACTACACTACACAACATGACCCTACACTACACAATACTACAGTATACTACACAATACCCCTATAACGTTACGGATACTAATGTATCCTCGGTTCTCTGAGTGAGAAGCCGAAACGTACGAGTGGATGATGCCTATCATCTCCTACTTTTTCTGAGGTCAATTTTAACCAACCCTTTGAAAAAAGGGCAGTAAGCGCTCTGACGCGCGCAGGCAACTACTTAGACAGCCCTGCGTGACATCAGAAAGTCTATATATTGACTGCGCTTACGCTTCAGGTCCTCTTTGCCAAGCTCACCAGCGTCGGCGACTTGAGGCCCGAAGCGTACGTTTCGGCTTCTCACTCAGAGAACCGAGGATACGTTAGTATCCGTAACGTTCTCTTTCATTTCGAAGCCGAAACGTACGAGTGGATCACTACAACCAAGCCTCAAGAGCCCTACACCGAGGAGCCCGAGGTGGGAAGACCCATGGGACCGCCGCCGGGCCCAGAGAGAACACTCTCTGCTACACCCGGCCTGGTGACGTCCAATGCATAAAAATGCGCGAAGGTGTTGCTTGAGGCCCACGAAGCGCTCAGACAGATATCCTCCATAGGGACGCCTTTCCAGAAGGCCCAAGAAGCCGCCACTCCACGGGTGGAGTGCGCCCTGACATGAGCAGGCGGAGGACCACCCGCCGCCTCATATGCCAGACGTATGGCTTCAGTAAGCCAATGCGACATGCGTTGGGTAGACAAGGCCTAACCCTTGGCACGCTCGCCATGGCAGACAAACAACTGGTTTGTTTTCCTGATACTCTGCGTACGCGTCAAATAGGCACGAAGCGCTCTGACCGGGCACAGAGTGACGGGCACAGAACCGCCCGTCTCAGGAAGGGCTGAGAGCTCAATGACCCTCGAACGAGGGTCAGTAGACAGCACTTTCGGGCGAGAAAAGGGATTTGGTCGCAGCGTTACCCGCGCGTCATCTTGCGCGAACTCAAGACAGTCAGGACTGACTGACAAGGCAGTCAGATCGCTAACGCGCTTCACCGAGACCAGAGCGAGCAGAAGCGCAGTCTTAAGGGAAAGCATCTTTAGACTGGCACCCGACAGAGGGTCAAAGGGCGTAAGGGCCAGTCCGCGTAGGACAGTGGCCAGGTCTCAAGTAGGGACCGAACGTGTGGAAGAGGGGCGAAGCCGCCTGACGCCCTTCATGAAGCGCGACGCAAGGGGGTGAGCGCCTGGGGAAACGCCAGCATAGCCAACATGGCATGCTGAAATAGCTGCGAGGTACACCTTCAGAGTAGAGGGTGTACGACCCTGATCAAACAAGTGTTGCAGAAAAGCAAGCACCTCGCCAATAGGGCAGACTAGAGGATCAAAGCCTCTGTCTCTGCACCACGTGCTGAATACACGCCACTTCAGTGTATACAACGACCTAGTGGATGTAGCTCTAGCAGCCTGAACAGTCTCTATAACTGCGCCTGACAGGCCGCTTTCTAGGAGACGCGCCCGTTCAGGGGCCAAGCCGCCAGTCTCCATGCTTCCGGCTTGGGGTGCCACAGCGACCCGTGAGCTTGCGATAGGAGATCCCTCCTCAGAGGGAGGGTCCACGGCTGGCCGTCCAACAGTGAGACCAGATCTGAGAACCAGCTCTGAGATGGCCAATTGGGGGCGATCAGAATCACCCTGTGAGCCCCCGCTCTGATCCTGGCCAATACCTGACGCATCAGAGGAAGGGGGGGAAAAGCGTAGAGCAGACCGCGCGGCCACGGATGCGCCTGCGCATCTGACCCATGCGGCGCATCTCGCTCCAGCGAAAACCACGCTGGACAGTGAGCGTTCTCTCTCGAGGCGAAAAGATTGACTCGTGCCCGCCTGAAGCGGGACCAGAGGCTGTGCACCACGGCTGGGCAGAGGCGCCAGTCGGTTGCACGCGGAACACCCCTGGAGAGGAGGTCCGCACCTGTGTTGCGTACACCTGGCAAGTGCGCTGCCCTGATCGACAGGAAGTGGCGGGAGGCCCAGGTGAGCAGCTTGTACGCCAGGCGAAACAGGTCCGGAGAGCGCGTGCCGCCCTGGCGATTGATATACGCCACAACATTGGTGTTGTCTGTACGCAAAAGAACGTGTTCTCCTCCGAGAAGGGGCAGAAACTCCTTCAGAGCGCAGAAGACAGCAAGGAGCTCTGACACATTGATGTGTAATCTCCTGGAGGCTGTGCCCCATGTCCCCCTGGCGTCCTGAAGTCTCTTCGGAGTGAGCGTCGCTCTCATTGAGCGTGAGTTCAGCCTCACGCCCAAGAACTCGACCTCCTGAGAGGGAGAGAGCATGCACTTGCTTAGGTTTACCAAGAAGCCCAGATTGTGCAGGTGACGCAAAACAGTGTGAGCCTGTGACGTTAGGAGCTGTCTGGAACCCGCCAGCAGCATCCAGTCGTCCAAGTAATTGAGGAGTCTGATCCCCTGAGCGCGTAGAGGAGCGATCGCCGCCTCCATGCACTTGGTGAAGCACCAAGGTGCTAGAGACAGACCGAAAGGGAGGGCTGAGTACTCGTAAGCACTGCCCTCGAAGGCGAAGCGTAGAAAACGCCTGTGCCTGGGGACTATACCTATGTGAAAATAGGCGTCCTGAAGGTCTATGGTGACCATGTAATCCCCCTGGCGGACTGACTCCGCCACCATGCGCCCCGTGAGCATGCGAAAGGCGAGAGGTTTGAGCAAGGCATTGAGCGCTCTGAGGTCTAGAATAGAGCGAAAAGCACCCGACTTCTTGGGCACAAGGAAGTACGTACTGTAACGACCTGCGCGCGCGAGCGGCAGATCTACGCGCTGAAAAGCGCCCTTTCTCAAGAGATCGCAAAGCTCCTGTCTGAGAGCAGGGGCCCTGGAGGTGGGCACCACTGACTCCATGACACCTCTGAAGGGCGGGGGTGGCCACCTGAACTGCAGTTGATAGCCCTTCAACACTGTTGAAAGAAGGACATTGTGCACATTGCCCAATTCTGCCTGAGCACAGCGGCGGAATGAGGAGGCAGCAAGGACAAACGAAGTGCTATGCTGCCTCCGAGTGGCACTGGGGGGGCCGAGGTCAAAGCCTGAGGCTGTCCGCGAAGCTGAAGAGCGTCCAACTGACAGGCTAGAGACCCGGCGTAGCGTGGGGGCTGAGGGCAAGTAAGCCGTGTGTGAGACCGCTGGGCTCTCACGCGTGGTTGACGAGCCGTGCACATCACTGTCGACGCCCCGTGGGGCGGCCGACCTGGCGTGCACGTCAGCGAAATCCGATGTCGGTGAGCTGCGCACTTCACCTGCGACGCCCCGTGGGGCAGCCGACCCGGAGTGCGCGTCAGTGACGACCTCGAAGAGGGGGGGAGAAGTTTCCCGTCTGGCCAAAGGCAGACGTGTCAGACTGGGCAGACAGTTCTGCTCGTATCTGGGCGATAAATCGACCGACAGAAGCGGCGAGAGAGGACGGGGAGGGCTTCTCGACCGTGAACGACTCCGAAGCGTCGCATGCCCACTGCTCGGAGGCGAGAGAGACAGAGGACGCGGAGACCGTGACATTAGCAGAGGCCTCGGCGCCACCTGGGCGCCGTCGAGGCGTGACATCACGCGAGGCGCATAGCGCGGGGCGTGTGTAAGCTGAACGCACGGCGGAGACCGCATCGCTGCCCCAGTGCGCGACAGCGCTGACAGAACAGAGAGCGTCCTCCGGCCTGGGCCGGGGCTCATTGTGAAACATTGCCCCAGAGGGGCGATAGTGTGTGCGCGGAGTGATGGCCAGCGAGGTGAGAGCGGTAGCTCTGCGTAGCTGATGGAGGGTTAAGTCCGACGGCTGCGCAGTGAGATCTGCCACCAGCTCCTCAGACAGAGAAGAGAGGAGAAAGGCGGTGTTCATCGCCCTTATCGCCTGGCCTGTACGGATAAAGGCCTTGGAGGGAAGCTCGGGAGGCGATGTCCAGGTGGTGGCAGAGGCTGGTGCTAAACAACCAGCGACCGCATCTTCAACGCGAGGAAGCTGCATGAGGCCACTGGCGCCCGCTCCGTCCATCACGTAAAATGCCGCGTGCCCCTGGATAGGGGCAATGGCGGCATAGGGAGCCTCCCATGAGGCCTGCGCATCGGCCACAACCGTGGGGTGAGCAGGGAGTGGGAGAGCATCCGGAGAAGGGAGCGTGCCAGAGAAGGGGTCGAAACGCCCTCCCGGACAGCGCTGAGGCGGAGGCAGGCCTAGCCTGCTAGCCGCCTGTGTAGCCAACGAAGCTAGCTCAGAAGCTAACTGGGCGGCGTGGGTCTTCAACACAGGTGGCAAATCTTCCACAGTGGTGCAGCCTTTAGCGGAGAGGAAGGAAGCGAGCTCCTCCTCGTCCACAGCTTCGATAACCGGGTCGTCATCGTCGCCCTGAGGCGGCGTAGTAGCCTCGCGGGCAAAGGCAGCGCCGATGGAGCTAGCAGGGCTAGCCTGGTGGGCCGCGGTTAGCTGGCTAGCTGGTAGCTGACAAGACGCTGAGAAGCTAACCGACGGCCGAATAGCCACTGAAGACCGGTCGATTAGCCCATCCGGGTGCGAGGACGCCGGGGGAAAATCGATAGACTGGTAGGTGGGGAGAGCACTGGCGCCAACGGGGGTAGAGGCCGCCCCTGGACTACCAGCGCAACCCACGAAAAATGCCGCTCTGTTGGCGATAGCCACAGGGGAGAAGCGTTCGCAAGCCGAGCAGAGATCTGGCCGCGAAAAAGCGAGCATAGCATGGTACCAGAAGTCAGGGACCGGCGTGAGCACTTGGAGCAAGACGGGAATCCCTCGGAGAGCTTTGAAAAAGCTTTTGTGGTGGGCTTTCAAAAAAGCCGTTGGTTTTTAGAAATATTTGCGAACGCAAACGAAAGGCGACTCAGAAACACACGCAGTAGGCGAGGTGAAAGAGGCAAAGAGGACCTGAAGCGTAAGCGCAGTCAATATATAGACTTTCTGACGTCACGCAGGGCTGTCTAATTAGTTGTCTGCGCGCGTCAGAGCGCTTACTGCCCTTTTTTCAAAGGGTAGGTTAAAATTGACTTCAGAAAAAGTAGGAGATGATAGGCATCATCCACTCGTACGTTTCGGCTTCGAAACGAAAGAGAACTAAACTACACTACACTACAGGCCATGACACAAGCCTTCACTACACTACACAACATGACCCTACACTAAACAATACTACACTATACCCCCATAACCCGCACTACATTACACCATATTTCAATATTATACCCCCACAACTCCCAGAGTACAAAATTCAGCATTGAGAAAATAGAAAGACCTTTTTTTCCCCATTATATCCGTCTTGATCCGTCTTTATTCAAATGGTTGTTTAAACATATACTGTAAGACATTTTGTTAGAAGGACACTCTAAAAATAAGCTTATTGGGCCAGAGCTGGTTTGCTATGCTTGATGTGTCTGTACTCCCATTTGAAGAAAAAAAAACATGTAAAAGTATGACATTCACACTAATATATGATAGAAATTAATTTATGAATTGAATTGCAATAAATTCACTTCCACTCCCTGTAATTCTGAATCAAATTAAATTTAACCTCCTGTAGGATGGAACCAATTCAAGTTCAAATTAATCCACTGAATTAATTTTAATTCTAAATGCATCACAACCATGACACCTGCACACCAGTACTCACTACACTACACTACACCCCCAAAACTACACCTCACCTCACCACACTACACTATACACCAACAACTACATTCCATAATACTACACCACTCTCTCATTCCCCTTCCTTCTTAGTTCCCTTTCTCTGCTGTTCCTCTGGGGAAGAGAGGATGAGAGATCAGAGAGGAGGGCAGCGTGTGGTGGTCGTGTTGCCGTGGCGGCAGTGGCATCCTGATGAGAATACGAAGCAGGGCAAAGAGATGCTCACAGGTCGCTTGCCAATGTTCGGGACCAAGCCATGGCCAGTGGCTGTTTTCCACCTTTGTCTGTATGGATCCTACCTACATAAACATACAAAGACGCATATGGGTATTTTTCTTTGGTTTCTCTCAGTTGTTTTCTCCTTTCTTTCTTTTATTTTCTCTTTTTATTTCCCCTTCCCCCACCAATCCTTCTCTCCTCATCCATCTGAGGGACTTATTTGACATACAGTGCTCTGCTGTCTAAACTGCTGAATGTAATAAAACTGGCGAGGGTGCTGCAGTCACAGTTAGTCAGTCTGAGTGTGTGTATGTGTGTGTTTGTGTGTGTGTGTGTGTGGGGGGTGTATAGGGGCTTGTTGCTCTGCTGGAAGCACACCTCTGCTGAGACAACGCTCATGCACAAACACACAAACACACACACCCACACAGACAAACACACACACACAAACACAAATGCTTTATGCCCAATGTGCTCGGCAGTGTGGTCTCTCTCTCTCTCTCCCCTCCAGCTGGCATATCTCTCTCTCTGCCTCTGAAGAGGCTTACAATGGCCACCTCATGGCTGCACCACTTACACGGCTGCACCAGGCCCGGTGCATGGCACAGCATCAAACTGCGCCCCAGGCCAAAGCAGCCACCAGAGCTTACAGGTGCATGCCACGCGGAGCCAGTGAGACCTGGGCACGCCGCGTCCCCGGCTTGTGTGTTCGGGCACGAGGAGACGCGAGCCGGGATGGTGATGAAACTGAGGCGCCATAGTTGGCCGAACCTTGCCAGGGTGGCTGTGATAGCTGCCGATTACTGAGGAGGGGCGCCGGCCAGAGCACGGGATCATGGGAGGTACATCAACATGGCTCTCCCCACAGGGGCGACTGTCCCACCAGGCTCAGGGCCAGAGCGGTGCAGCAGTAATGCACATACAATACAGGCTGGGAGAACGAGAGCCCGCAGCAGACTGGCTGTAAAGAGGGATTGTTTACCAACACCGATGTTTACCAACACCACACCATTTTCCACATAAATAAGAATTAGTTCTACTTTTGCCATCTAAAATGATTTTTTGAAAATACAGTACTAATGGCTAATTCATGCAACATACACATGTTTACTGCAACAGCAGCTACAACAAATGAACAAAATCCTCTCCTTAGGCAGATGAAGTAATTTTGTGAGCATGGTGTGTTTTTCTTTGTATCATGGACGTAATCAGTTTGTTCCTTAGCCCCAGGCTAATCTTCAGTAAGTGATGTTAGAGAGTGTCTGGCCTGGGTCTGGCCACTGTGGCCATTTCGCCCGGCGATCCATCCTGTGGCTCTGAGCATGGAGAGGCGCTTAACAGGGGATGCAGCGGCAATCAAGCCTTTATCCATCTCCCTCCGTCTGGACAGGGCTACTGGGGATTAACCTGCCGCCGTGTCACTCTTTAAAACCACCCCTGTTATGGTGCGGCAAGCGACCTTGAGTGCTGTTCCCTCTTTTTGTTCCGCAGTCAAACCCACTCACACTGACAATTACACACAGACAGGCACACACACACTCACTCACAAACATACACACACACACTCAGACAGAAAGACAACAAACGCACACACTCACAAACATACACACATACACACACACTCGCTTTTTCTCTCTCACACACACACACACACACACACACACAAATACATACAAACACGGAAGTCTCTCTGGACCATTTCCTCCAAAAAGGACAAAACAACAAGTCATTCACACTTAGCTGTGAGTGGGATCCAGACTGGACACAAAGGCTGTGCCCTCATCATTCTTCTGTGGTGTCCCTCTCTCCTGCAGTATCAGGCCCCTCAGTTGAGGCTGCGGCTGCATTGAATGGGCTTTTACACAGCCCCACTGGAGGAAAGTACACGCTCTACTCCTCATTCCGTTTGCCCGACAGGCTGCGACTAAAAGCCTTTGGCCATCATCCTGTCAGCCATGCAACTCCTCCTTCAGATAATTTTTTTTTTTTTTAGATGGACAAAATGTTAAAAGTAGCACTTACAAGTTTTTGGACAGGTGGATACTTTTGTTCTGCGCTACACTCTCTAGTATTTAAGAGCAATACAAAACTCTAGTTTGAAAGCTTTTAATGATTTAAACCATTCTGGAAAAAATCTTTTCTGACAATTGCACTACAGTAAGAATACGAACGCAACAATAACCAGGATGTGGGTAACAACTATGCACAGCTGAAGGACAATTGTATAATTACATAGCTACTGGATGGTTACATAACATTATTTTCAGTCAGTGATTATGGCAAGCAAGACTAAATCTTTTGAGCATAATCACTGCCACCTTAGGCTTATCCCCAAGCAATGGATTAATGATACCTACCTTTGAATACTAACAATGCATTTCATTCATGTGGCCCTGAAGCAACGAATGGTAGAGAGTTTATTCTAATCATTTATCTACTTTTAAGTTTTAACCTTTTTTTAAAATAGTTATACACTATCTAAAAAGGCATAAAGCAGGGGTGTCAAACTCAAATTCCCAGTGGTCCAAAATTAAAAACTGTCACAGGCCAATTTGCCTCCAGACCCTCTTGAAAGCTCCTGTTTTCCATCTTTCGTTTGGTCATGTGTGGGGAGGATGTGGTGTGATCTATGTACTATGTTTAGCTTGCCTGTGCGCTAGGGGGCGGAAGAGGGGGATCTCGAGGAGGACTGCCAGAGTTTGGAGTGAATAAAAAAAGATAGACATGAGTTTACCCGGCTGCATCTTTATTTGAGATACAAAGAACCCAACACGACATGGTGTCAGAGGTGGTGACTGAGTGAGAGGATTGGGACATTAAATGAGAAGAAAGCATAAAGTTCGGTGGAGAAGCTCAAGCCAAGCAGACTTAGCCAGCATGTCGCAACGAGGGCAGCAAGCTGCCGAGCAGCATGAACAGGAACCGAACGCCCCTCCACAGGCTTCTGCTAGAGCAGCAGCAACGTTCTCAATAAACCCACCAGAATCCTTCGTCTTTTTGAAACCACACGACTGGGAAAAGTGGATAAGACGCTTCGAGCGCTTCAGAGTGGCTAGTGACCTGGACAAGTCAACAGAGGCTAATCAGGTGAACACGCTAATATATTGCATGGGGGACGAGGCAGATGATGTGTTAAAAAGGCTATCATTAACCGCTGAACAGAAGCTGGTATACAACTCCGTCAGAGATGGCTTTACAGATTTTTTCGTGCCGAAGAAAAATGTAATTTACCAGAGCGCTAAATTTAACCTGCAAGCTCAAGGGCCGACGGATCTGCTGACTCGTTTATAACTGCTTTATATGCACTGGCCGAAGACTGTGAATATGGGGCACTACGCGATGACTTGTTGAGAGACAGGATCGTAGTAGGCATTAGAGACGATAGACTTTCACAGAAAATGCAGATGGAGGCAGTGCACACTAAGAAATCAAAACAGCAAGCATGGAAAAATAAAAGACAGCCAGCTAAACAATACCAAGACAAGCACGAAGCACAATCAGGAGCAGAGCATAAATGTGGTAAGTCACATGCCAAATTCCAGTGCCCAGCTAAGAATGCAGACTGCCACAATTATGGGAAGAGAGGGCATTATGGCAAAGTGTGTAAGCCTACTAAAAGTGTGAGAGCTGTCACGGAAGATGATATATTCCTGGGAACCGTTGACGCAGATGAACATACATGGACTGTGGATTTACAAGTCAGGCATACTAAAGTGAGGTTCAAGATCGATACGGGGGCCGACGTTACTGTCATACCAGAACAGGTGTACAGACAGACATGCAGAGACACCTCATACAACCTCACCCCAGGTAACAAAGCACTGTTTGGGCCAGGCTGTGAACCTCTTTCGGTAGTAGTTGTAGCCAGAGAAATACTCAAAAGTGGTGATAAACGCACCACAGAGGACATCTATGTTGTAAAGCACCTGAACACAGCTCTGCTGAGTAGACCCGCCTCAGTTAATCTCAGACTGGTAGCCAGGGTGGATAGCATAGACATGGACTATGTAAAACAGCAATACCCTAAACTGTGTGGTGGGTTAGGTTTAGGACAGCAGCAGTACACAATTAATTTGAAAGTGCCCCGCCATGTCCCACTGCCCTTGATGGGAAAAGTAAAACAGGAACTTCAGCGCATGGAGCAGCTAGGAGTCATCAGCCGGATTGAGCAGCCAACAGAGTGGTGCTCTGGCATGGTAGTCGCGCCAAAGAAATCTATGGACGAAATACGGATCTGCGTAGACCTCTCTCCCCTCAACGAAGCAGTGTGCAGGGAGAAGTTTATCCTCCCATCTGTGGACCAGACACTAGGCATGTTGTCTGGTGCCAAGATATTTTCAAAACTTGATGCCAACATGGGGTTTTGGAAAATCCCTTTATCAAAAGACTGTGCCCATTACACCACTTTCATAACCCCGTTCGGGCGCTACTTCTTCAATCGTTTACCATTTGGTATCGCGTCAGCGCCCGAACATTTTCAGAACCAGATGGTCACTGAGGTGACAGAAGGCTTAGAAGGAGTCGTCTGTCACATGGATGACATCCTTATATGGGGTTCCACACAGGCAGAGCACGACGCGAGGGTGGATGTGGTTCTGCAGAGGGCACAGGCTGCTGGCATCACACTGAACACAGCCAAGTGTGAATTCAGCAAGACCACGGTCAGGTTCCTTGGATACATCATCTCAGGCGATGGGATAAGCCCAGATCCAGAGAAAACACATGCCGTACGAGAGATGGATCCGCCACGCAACATCAGTGAGCTCAGGATCTTTCTGGGCATGGTGAATCAACTAGGCAAGTTTTTGCCCAACTTAGCCGAAAAGGATAAAGCTCTCAGAGACCTACTTTCAAAAAAGAACCAGTGGTATTGGGGACCTGATCAGCAGAGGGCCAGCCTCAAGCATGAGTTAGCGTCCGCTCCGGTCCTGCAGTTGAACGACCCCAACAAAGAACTGAAAATCTCGTCCGATGCCTCGTCATATGGGCTAGGCAGTGTACTTTTACAGAAAAGCCAGGAGACCTGGGTGCCGGTGGCATATGCGTCCAGGGCGCTCACAAACACGGAACAGCGCTATGCGCAGTTGGAGAAAGAAGCATTGGCCCTGACCTGGGCATGCGAAAGATTCAGTGACTTCATCATAGGTATCCATTTTGAGCTGGAGACGGACCACAAACCCCTTGTGAGCCTGCTCGGTGGGCAAGCCCTGGATTCCCTCCCACCTAGAATACAGAGATTCAGGATGAGGCTCATGAGATACAGGTACACCATAATGCACGTCCCAGGGAAAAGCCTCACTACAGCAGACACGCTGTCACGGGCGCCGCTGAAGAATGGCGTGCCTGCTGGTGATGGCCTGATGGAAGAAACCAACATATACGTGGACTCTGTAATGGCAAACTTACCAGCCAGCGAGGCTTACCTAGGGTTGCGGAGACAGCTGAGCGCGGACAGCGTATGCGCTGAAGTGATGAAGTACTGCATCGAGGGCTGGCCAGATCGCAGCAGACTGGATGTTCTAGTAAGACCCTACTGGACTGAAAGAGCTGTTCTCAGCACTAACAATGGACTATTATTGCGGGGTACTAGGCTAGTTATCCCTTCAGTAATGAGGAATAGAGTGCTGGAGAAGATTCATGAAGGGCACCAGGGAATAGTAAAATGCCGCGAACGAGCAAAGCAATCTGTGTGGTGGCCTGGGCTTAAAGGAGCTTGTGTTGAAATGCACAGCATGTGTTAAAGAACGTACCAATGTGACAGAGCCCCTTTTGCCTTCCAAGCTACCTGACAGACCATGGCAGAAGCTAGGGGCTGATTTGTTTACTATGAAAAACAAAGACTACTTGCTTGTTGTGGACTATTTTTCCAGGTATGTGGAGGTGGCCCAACTGTGCCCAACAAGGAGCGTCGATGTGGTACAGCACCTCAAATCAATCTTCGCCAGGCACAGCATACCGGAGATTTTAGTCACAGACAACGGGCCTCAGTTTGCAGAGGCTCACATGACAGCCTTTGCCACTGAGTACGAATTCGAGCATGTAACGAGCAGCCCAAGATACCCCCAAAGCAACGGCGAGGGCGAGCGTACGGTCCAAACCATCAAAAACCTGCTGAAGAAAGCAACTGACCCCTACTGTGCGCTGCTGGCTTACAGGAACACTCCTTTGAGCAATGGCTTCAGTCCGGCCCAGCTGCTCATGGGGCGCCATCTGCGCACCACTGTGCCAGCTTTTCCGACGTTGCTGGAGCCAGCCATCCCAGATCTTCCATCGGTCTAGCGTAAAGACAGGGAGAGGAGATGGATGGACGCAAGCAACTACGACCGCAGACACAGAGCGAGACATCTCTCTGATCTATCACCAGGAGATCAAGTGTGGATCACAGATACAAGATCTACAGGTACTGAGACATCTGCACATGAAACACCTAGATCTTACCTGGTCAGTGGACCACAGGGCATTTTAAGACGGAACCGCCGCCACCTTGTGCCCATGTCGACAGACAACAGCAGTGAAACACACAAGCACGCGAGAAATATGGGAAGAAAAGGAAAATATACTATGTACGGGAGGCAAAACTGGGATGTTTGTTAATGCAAGTGTTACGGGGATGTTGACTCTTGTGTGTGTGTCTAATGTCTACGAGGGGGATACTGTGTGTTCATTCATGACGTAAACAGGCCTCAATGAGTTCTAGTTCTTTAGTGTAATTTGGCCACGGTATGAGTTCACAGGAAGGAAGACTGTTACATATGTACTGAAAAGAAATGTGTTAGTACAAAATGTTCAACAGTGTTAGAAATGTGTTAGAACAAAATGTTTAACAGTGATACAAAGTAGGGGTGGGCAATATAGACAATATATACCGTATGCAATATGAATTTTGCCAATGATAGAGATTTTGGGTCATATCGCCATACCGTGATAGGCTCATTGCGTTTCCACAACCATGTGGAAAAATGTTGACCTGTAGCTTCACCTTATTGATAGTACCTTTTCATTCTTTCAACGAAACTGTAAGAGCCTATAAATTGAACAGCTACTGCCTGACACAAATGCAGCTTACCAGTTTACTTCTGTGTGAATTTGAGAGTCCAATATAACCTCTGAACGATGACTAAACAACTGTTGTACATATTGACTTTATGCTATGGTAACCATTAAGAAACTGTTATGCTGTAAGTTACATACCAAAGTATACCGTGATATATATCATCTACCGTCTATGGTTCCAAACATTATCGCAAAATAAATTTTAGACTATATCGCCCACCCCTAATACAAAGTCAGTTTATGAGTTTGATGCAACCTTGTGTTAAATGATATACTGTAGGTTACAGTCTATTGCTTTTCAGAAAGGGAGATGTGGTGTGATCTATGTACTATGTTTAGCTTGCCTGTGCGCTAGGGGGCGGAAGAAGGGGATCTTGAGGAGGACTGCCAGAGTTTGGAGTGAATAAAAAAAGACAGACGTGAGTTTACCCGGCTGCATCTTTATTTGAGATACAAAGAACCCAACACGACAGAGGGGTGTGATAAGTTTGTCCAAGCTGCGGTAGCATGGATGCTAATGACTGTCAACAGAAAAGGAGTCTTCATTGGTGATCCCAGCCGGGAGGCCAATTCACGAACAAAGCATTCAGAGGGCCATACATACACAGAGGTCCAGATCTGGCCCATAGGCTAGAGAAGGGCTGTTCAATTAAAATTTCATTTGGGCCACATTTCAGAACCAAGATCTTAAGTTGGGCTGCACATTTTCAGCAGTCATTAACAATTGACTTTTTTCACAAACTAAAACCATTTTAATTTTTTACCTTTAAAATTGACGACATTCTAAAAAATATTGAGAATGCATGCAATTTATATTATATAGGCTATCTCTAAAATGAGGTGGGGTGGAGGAGGATGCATTCTGGGTGTGTTGAGAAATAGGCTAGCCAACTGCCACTCTGATAATGGAATAACACTCCATAGTTCGATAAATACGAGCTTGTCATTTTTCTGTGATCAAAATAAACATAAACCAGCAGGTTAAAATAGCGGTTAATGTATCAGTCGCTTGACAAGTAAGGACCATGAACGATTTTGATCGTTTTTTTTACCTGCCAATTATGAGCTTTCATTCATAAATCAATCCAGAACTGGCCTATTTCCTAAAAACTTTGTCTAGCAGTTAGCACTGTTTTCATTCAGACTGACGTCACGCTCTGCTGCTCTCTCCCTTCAGCCGGAGTGGCCGATGTACGCTCTGAACATGCGCTAAACACTTTGAAAGTGTGACGCTCTGAATAAACGAACGACAATTCTATCCACACTCAGAAAAGTTTTAAAGGAGAGTGTACTCGGAGAGCTTGGAGTGTCAGTTTACGAACGCACCCTGTAAAAGACCCAATTAACGTTCTGGAGGCTCGTGAAAGGTGCTTTTATTGCTGGAGCGTCGTCCGGGTCGCCTGTGCACCACGTCTGGGCCGCCTATTGAATAGGCCTGGGCTAGAGTTTGACACCTATAGCATATAGGTATGTATACTATCAAGCCTATCTATCAGTACTGGAAATGTGTTACCTCTGTCAGTATAACAACTTTCAAGCAGACACACAGATTCGAACGGTTAAAGAAGGGCTAAGCAACGTTCTGTTTTTCTATCTCACGAGGTCCCTCTAAAGACCGCTGTATTGCATTGTATTGCACTGCATTGCATTGGAGGCGGTCCGCGCATCTGAACATTGCAAGTGCTGTATCTACCGCTATAGGCCACGGTGGCGCATTCTACACTGTTTGTTCGCCGTGTAATGACTCATTTTAGCATCCTAAACAGTATGAAACGGATTAATTAAATGAAAATTGTTGCATAGTGGGCCTTTAACTAAAGCCAAGGTGAAAGGCAGAATGTGTTATACACTGTACAGTTCTCATTCAGCGCTTCCATTGGGTGCGAAATCTGGTGCACTGAGTCACTGGCTAGTGCAGGTGTAACAGATTGCCTGTCACTGGCCTCCCAGCAGTTACCAGTGCGTGAGTCCACAGTGGTAAATGAAAGGCCACTGGGACATTAGGGCTGATGGGTCACAGTGTTTCAACTTTCAACCAGCCTCAGCCAGGGAGCTGGAGGAGGAGGTGGAGCGGGAGGAGGAGGAGGGGCGATGTGGAGCGGAGCGGAAAGGAGTGGAGAGGAATTAAGACTGGCCACTAGAGATTTATCTGTTTATTTTTTTGTTTGTTTGCTTGTCTGTTTGTACGTGTGTCTTTGCTTGCTTGCTCGTCGGTCCGCATTGTCATTTTTTCACTGGCGACCAGCAGTGCCACGCTTTTCCCTTCTCAAGGACTTTTAGAGGTCATGTCAGAGTGTGTTGGCGCTGCAATTTACATTGATCAGCTGGCGACCTACGCTGTCAACTAAGCTGTGCACCAAGGGTGAGAGAGTGTGTGTGTGTGTGTTTTACCTTCCTTTTTCTAATCCCAGTGTGTCCCCCATAAATCACATGGAGATTGAATCTAAATGAGGAAATGAGGAGTAGTGCACAGACCTCTCACACACTATAATCTCATAAATATGAGAACGAAGAAAATACATACAGTCAACAGCAGTGGGTTTCTACTTCCTTTTCTTCCAGGCCTATTTTGTCCCTGGTGTCTGCATTCGCTGTTATCTTTTTAGTCTGCTTCTTACTGTTCCTCGCACGGTTGAATCAGATCAAAGCCTCCCCCAATCACAAGCAATCTGTCTGTAATTCCCAATGGTCATTTGAAAATGCCAGCAAAAATAACAAATGTGGCGTGAATGCACAATTCCGTCTGACATGGGCATTATAAGTTTTGCACAGTCAACCTAAATTTACTCGCATTCAATTAGTAGGTAAGCGTTTCTGATTTATGTACGTAAATGCTCATAATTAAGTTAATCACCTTCCACAGCACGCATGTGCGTGTCATGAATGCCTTGTGTGTTGTTGCATGCACGTCTGCATCGTGGATTATTTGTGCCTCAGGGCACGTAGTTGCTGCACGGTCTCTTTAAAGGCCCAGCTTTTATTGCTTCCTTTGACTTAGCCATGACTTCTTATTTGCATACTGTATGCCTACAGTATGTCTTGTGTGTGTGTGTGTATGTGTGTGTGTGTGCGTGTGTGTACGCACATGTTTTAATATGTGTGATATGACGTGTTCTGCGCCCCTGGTGGGGCAGTGCATCAGAACTGTCCAACAGCTCGTTAATGGCTCAATGTGCATCCGAGCATAATGAAGCACTGTACAGCCTCCCAGGGAGGCGACTTAGCAAATATATGCTAATGGGCATCGTGTGGCGAGACAAATCTGGCGGCCTCCAGATTGTAAAGCCAGGAAAAACTTCATAACTTCCAAATTACCAGGGCGCCCGCCACCTGCGGCAGCGCGGCCGTAACTCACCTGAGAAAGGGCGGGGGTCTTTGAGCGGTGGAACGCTCCAGAAGCTCCTGTTTTCCGTGATGGGAGGCATCACATCCATCACGGGCTGCAAGCTATCACACAACACAAGCTAAATTATGGGACCTAGAGTGGGGGTGAGGTGGGGTAGTCGAAGCGAAGCCATGGTTCTGGTTGTGTGTGGTGGTGGTGGTTGGGGGGGTTACAAAAGCGATATGAATGACAGATGAAGAAGTGGCACTGGATGGCAGATATAGGGATGGAGAAGAGGGAGATAGAGGGAAAGAGATAAAGAATAGTGATGGACGAATGCAAAAGAAGAAATGAGGGAAGAAAATTATACTATTCAATTTTATTTATATAGCGCATTTTTACAAAAGGCATGTCACAAAGCGCCTAACACAAGAGGCCCAATGAGCAACAGGGACAAGGAAAAACTCCCTAGCAGCGTTTTTTGTTTTTACTTGTTATGGTAGAGGAAGAAACCTTGGGCAGTTCCGACGGCTCAAGGGGCTAACCTAACTGCCTAGGGCAGGTTTTCAGTCTCTCAGATGGCGGGTAGTCCACTATTATTCCATTAGATACACATTACAAGAAAATTTTGGTAAATAAAGTAATATAGGAGTCCCATTAGAATCCCAGGATATAGTCCCATGTCATTAGGCGCAGTCAAGCCAGGGGCCAGCTAGAGGCTGTATCGATCATGTCAGGGTCATCTGTGAAGCTGAAGGCAGACCGCCCAGGAAGCCAGAGATGCAGGATCAGGCAGTGGAAGGCAGGGGTGACCCTCAGCAGGGAGGCAGTGGCATGAACAGTGGAGTGGGTTGAGGACCATTCAGGAGTGCCGCCGGATCACGTTGGAAGAAGGTCCCAGGAGAACCCAGGGGGTGCAGGCGCAGGCAGTGGAAGGCAGTGATGACTCACGGCAGGGTGGTAATGGCATGGAAAATCAGAGAGGAGATGAGTTAGAACAGTCTCCATCAGATTTCAGAGAATGTGAGTTATATTGCATGTGAAACCATATACAGATGTTGGCTAAGTAAAGAGAGAGAAGTAAGTGGAGAGGAAAAGAAAGTAGGAGAAAGAATAGTGAAAACTGTACGGGTTAACAGATGGGTGGATTGTGGCGGCATTAAACTATAGCAGCATAACTAAGGTATGATGTATAACAAGCCAACACCACCAAAGGAAATGGTCAGTGGCCACCAAGCCCTGGACGGGAGCTTACAGCAGAGGCAGTCCTTTCCAATAATACCCTGAGGAGGTGTGGCTTACCATACACCATCCCTAACTAAAGGGGTCAGTAAATAGAAAAGTTTTGAGTCTAGACTTAAAGGTGTTGAGAGTGTCCGCTTGACGAATGTTAGAAGGGAGTTTGTTCCACAGGACAGGCGCACGATGGCAGAATGCTCTTCCTCCCATTGTCGATTTTGATATTCTAGGAATTACTAGGAGACCAGCATTCTGTGACCTTAGGGGTCTAGAAGGGTGGTAGGGAACAAGTAAGTCTTTAATATATGCTGGAGCAAGGCCATTAAGGGCTTTATATGTTAGGAGAAGTATTTTAAAATCAATTCGGCTTTTAACAGGAAGCCAATGTAAGGAAGCAAGGACAGGTGTGATATGTTCATATTTTTTTGTCCTAGTGAGTGCTCGTGCTGCAGCATTTTGTATTAGTTGAAGGTTTTTGATGCAGCTAGTACCACATCCAGAGAACAATGCATTACAATAGTCAAGTCTGGAGGTAACAAATGCATGTATTAGTTTTTCTGCATCCACAAAAGAAAGGAATTTTCTGACCTTAGCAATGTTGCGTAAATGAAAGAAAGAGGTTTTGGAGATATGCTTTACATGACTATTTAAAGAGAGGTCTTGATCAATATACACCCCAAGGTTCTTGACCTTTGTGTTAGGTGTGAGTGAAAGGTCACTAAGTAAGCTCTGATGATGGGGTAAAGTGTTGGTCAGGTTTTTAGGGCCAATCAACATGACTTCATTCTTATCAGAGTTTAAGCAAAGGAAATTCTTAGTCATCCAGTTTTTGATGTCACTGAGGCAGGCAACAAGTTTTGTTACTGGCGTACAATCATTAGGCTTCATTGAAAGGTATAGTTGGCTGTCATCTGCGTAAGAGTGGAAGGTAATGCCATGTTTTCTAATAACAGATCCCAAAGGTAGCATGTAAAGGGAGAATAGCAGAGGTCCCAGTACTGATCCTTGGGGCACACCATACTTGACTTCAGTGTGGCATGATGCTTCATTATGTGCATGTACAAACTTGTAACGTCCAGTAAGGTATGACCTGAGCCAGGCTAATGCAGAATCTTTGATGGCAATCATATGCTCAAGTCTACCCAGATAGCAGTTGATTGTGGGCCGACTCTGTATTCGAATCTGCAGAATCGTTTAACTGTCACCTCTGTTTTACTCCCGTGATGGAGAGGCTGAGCCAGACTTAACCACCAGGACAGATTCCGCCTTCAGGCTGTGTAACTGTCACCTCTGTGTTACCGCCGTGATGGAGACGCTGACCCATAGGCGGGAAACGCAATCAAAGTTGATACGGCTAGCCGTCGTGCAATTGGAAGCGCGAATTTTTTTCCTGGAGCATTTGAGAAGAAGCGTTTCGTAAGATCTACTGTTGCTGGTGGCCACTGTAGCCCTGTCGATTTGCATAAGGTGAGTTAAACTTATACGTAAACTATATTAAACTTCTTGAACTATCTTAGAATGAAAATAATTATTTTGCTATCCTGATGTTTGTGACTTACAGTGATATTTACACTTGTTGGTAGACTTACACTGGATTTAATAGCTAAAGTTACCTTTTTAACTACGATAGGGTTAATGCTATTTAGTTCATGTTATTTTTTTTCTCGTGTACGATTTCTTCCATAACCCTTACATTTTCCAAGTTTGCCAGTTACTTGAGGGCGAGTGTTGAAACCACAATTTCCAGGCAACTAGCATGTTAGCTTGATATCTTAACCGTTACCGCCGCTGGCCACTATGTAAGCGGTCGTCTACCGTTCATCTGCCGTTCATTTAACTCATATTTATTTAGAATATTTCATTAGACTTCAAATAAAAATCTTATTTAGTCTACAAGTACTGTAGACTACCGTTACAAAGTTAGGCTAATTAGTTAAATTGGTCTTCAGCTTCACTGATTAAAGACACTGAACTTGGGGTTGGATATTGGCTTTTTACACTCCTAAAATTGAAAGGGAAAGACTAAATACATTTGTTTTTGTTCTGAACTCTTAGCCCCTAGCTTGGTGTTTCGAACTATTTCGTGGAAATGTGTTTAAATTGTGTTTGTATCCTAACCGCGAATTTGCATATTATCCATTCATTATAAGGAATGAAATAGTGACTGTCACGTCTTGTAATTGTATCTAGTCTTTAAACGCACTTAAATAAAAATCAGACGACTTGGTTAAGATGTAAAGAGTCTGAACTCAGCCCCTAGATTGCCGTTTCGAAATATTAAGTGGAAATGTGATTAAATAGTGTTTATATCCTGACTGCGAATTTCCTATTAAAATGAAGGAATTAGACTTTGTCACCCTACTTTTTTTTAATATAGTGTTATGTTATGTAAAAGTAAGTGTGAATGTTTTTGTAATGTATATTAGGTGCCTGATATTGATTCATTTACATTAATATTGTGTAATGAACGTTAAACACATCTTCACAGAGAATATTACGACGTGTCGTGTAACCCCAGCCTCTTGTTCAACTGCACCACCACACCTACCCAGCATCAGGCCAGGGAAAGTGACCGAGTGGGACAAAGCGTGGGTGACCTCCCTACCGCCACCAGGACAAGATGGTCCAGGGCCATTGGTGCGCTCACACGCCAGGAGTGGACAGTGTGATGCTGTAAGCTGTTGTGACACATTCTTTTTTGTGGTTCCTACCCTGCCAAACACACTAACAGACTCTGTGTATCTCTCTCCCCCTCTTTCTATCTGTGTCTTTCTTTCCCAGTGGTCAGCGCCATCCTGGGCCAGGGGCGGGAGTGGTGCAGTCTCCAAAGGCTGAAGGCACTTGTGCTTTACGGAGCCAACGGACCCTCATGCAATGGTCAGACATGACCCTAATATGTACAATGTCTGTGGTATGTAAATGTGTGTGTGTCATGGTTACTAATATGTACTCTGTTCTTGTGCTTTGTTTTTTTCTTCACAGGCACAGCGCATCCACCCCACCCCCCAAATAGCAGCGTAGCCTTTGCCTGCCCCACAAACTCTGGATTGTCCAGAGCAGCCAGCCAGTCTCTCCAGCACCGTCTGGCCGCCGATGCTTCCATCAGAGGGATGCCTGCCCCAGAACTGCACAACCTCATCGTCGCCCATGGTGCCATTGCATCCTCCTCATTTTCAGCTTCTGCCAACACAACCACCACCACCAACACAACCACCACCACCCTGTCCTTCAGCGCTAATGCTGCCCCCTCCTCTGCCACCACTTCTCTTGCCACCACCTCCGCCTCTTCTGCTGCAGCCATCCCCAGGACAAAACGTAATGTCTCCCACTTCACCTGCTGGCACTGTGGCCACCTACAAATGGTACCTCTCCATTCCCCTTATTTTAAGACACTTCTTCACCCCATAAACACTTTCATTGCACTCTGTATTTCTGTTTTTGCACTCTGTGTACCTGCCCACTTCCAAGAATGTATTCACATTATGTATAAATATGAGATATAGTTACGTATAGTTCAAAGATAAAGTACTTTGTTATATTTTGGTGCACAGCTGTGCCTCTAGTGTTTATTTAATGTTTACAGATGTATTCACAATGTATTCAGGATGCATGAAGCAAGCTGATGAAGGGCAGAGGCCTATGATTTGAGACAAATGAGATTGTGCTAAAACCATGCTGGAAATCATGCAAGGTATAGATTTTTTTTTTCTATAGCTTGCATTGCAGTTCCAGTATGGTTTTAGCACAATCTCATTTGTCTCAAATCATATGCTTATTGCATATTCTGTGTCAACAGGGCCTTTAAGGAACATTGTGGGGGTATGGAGATATTTGGATTTGCTTCTGTTGATATTCTAATTGATAAAAAAAAAAACATTGTTGTTGTTTATAGCTAATAGTTGTTGAATGTCTAACTGGCAAATGTATCATCTTTAATAGTTTTTGTTCATATTTTACCTGATTCTTTTTAATATAATAAATATAGTAAATTGTAGAATTTTGTGCTTCTTTTCCTAAATACATTTAAGAAGGTAACAAGAATTGGGTCATCTTGGTGTAATTTGAGTGTAAGGGTACTCTAACTTCTGGCTAATAAATTAAAGTAGGGGTATTTGATGTTAGTTGATGTTTAAAAAGCTGTATTAGTAATCCTTCAGACATTTATCAATCTTTACTTTTTATTCTCGCTATAGCGTGAAATTTTGAACAAGTACTGTAACTATATTTGTTAATGACAGTAAGTATTTAATACACACTGATGTCAGATGATTACAAAATTATCTGACAGTGATAAAATCCACAGTTGTCTAAAATAAGGGGCACAGAACCATATTAAAAAAACATCCGGTTCAAAGCTGGTCCAGATCCGGATAAACGGATGCGGAACGGTATTGGCCCGTTGTGCAAAAAGACACCGGGCCGAATATGGCCCGGATCCACTCAAAACAGACACATCCGGTTTGAAGCTGTTCTAGAACCGGTCTAGATCCGGATGAACGGATGCGAAACGGTATTGGCCCGTTGTGCTAAAAGACACCGGGCCAGGTCCGTTTTGCGGATCTGGCCCAAATGTTCAGATAGATCTGGGCCAGATCCGGGCCAAATAAATTTTGCTATCTGGGTATGTAGTGGGATGCTGTGATTGTCGAAAGCAGCACTTAGATCCAGTAGGATTAATAATGAAATGCATCCATTATCAGATGAGATAAGGAGTTGATAGGTTTCCTGAATGTTATTTGCGTCCAAGAAGGTACGAATTTGCTTAGACACTATTTTTTCAAGAATCTTTGATATAAATGGGAGGTTGGATATAGGTCGATAGTTAGCCAGGACATCAGGGTCAAGGTTGGGCATTTTGATTAAAAACTTAATGACAGATGTCTTGAAAAGTTTGGGAACATGTCCTGCTGCAAGAGAGTGATTTATAATATTAAGTATCGGCTCAGCTAGGTTAGGGAGAGTAGCCTTAAGGAGATCAGTAGGAATTGGATCCAGTAGACAAGTAGAGGCCTTACTTGATGAGATCAGCTTGATAATTTCAGATATACTGGCAGGTTTAAACGAGTCCAGGTATGTTATAGGTTGGCTAGGACTTGCTGTTTCCATTATAGGGGAACCAGCTGAATTTGAGGTTTGAATGGTGTTATTTATTTTACCTCTAATAGATTCAATTTTATCATTAAAAAAAACCATGAAATCATTGCTGTCTATTGTTATTGGAATGGAGTGTGTCACTTCATTCCTACTTTTAGTTAAGCGCGATATTGTGTTAAAGAGGAATTTGGGATTGTTTTTATTATCATTTATAAGTGAGGAGTAGTATTCTGTTTTTGCATTATTGAGTGCTTTCTTATAGTCTTTTAGGCTGTCTTTCCATGCAAGATGGAACACTTCAAGTTTGGTGGCATACCATTTTCTCTCAAGTTTACGTGCAGCTTGCTTCATTGAGCGTGTCTGTGCTGTATACCATGGGGCAATTTTGTCTTGTTTTCTAATTTTCTTTTTAAGTGGCGCAATGGAATTTAATGTAGTGTAAAGTGCATCTATAACATTATCAGTTAATTGATCAACTTGAGTAGGGCTGGGAGGAGGGCCTTCTAATGTGTATTATGTCATTAAGGGTTCAGGAAGAGAGATAAATTCATTCATTTGTTTGGTAATTGGTCAGTAAACTTGTATGAAAGAAATAATGGCTGTAATTCCCCACCATGAGGAGCAACAGGATACCATAATAACGCTTTTGCATAGCTAACCCTACCTAGCCTAATTTAACCTAACTTTGTTTCACTTTGTGCTAAGCGTCTGAGCCCCATAGGCATTCGTTCGCTTGACGGTGAGTGGGTTAATTTCTGCTTCAGCCAATCGCTGCAGCTTGGTCGTGACGTATGCTATGCACCGGAACGCACCTAGCGGTATCATTGTAGTATTTTTGAGCATATCGAAAACATGTGTATTAACAACCGTTGCCAATTCTGCAATGTAAATCTACGAATCAAACAATATCAAATTCAGTTGATATTTGAAGTTGACATTTGACAGCAAGTCAAAGGATGAAAACATAAGTAATTAGCAATCTAAACTCTGGCTGGTTCTGTGCAGTACACCGCTTCACTCAAGTAAAATGTGCACTAAATGCTTTAAAGTAGTTGTCCGATTACAGAAGGACATGGACATTATTAGCACTTGGAGAAAGTGCATTGTCACTTGAAAAAAGGGGCAGAGAACCGACACCATCGAAAACTCAGAGGGAGGTAAAAAAAAAACTCTTGAAAGTCTACCGAAACAACATTACCGTCGCGGGCCAGTGTAACCGAGGTGGGTAAAACAACTTTATGAAGTTAGCTATCTTCATGTTTTCCTGCTTTTCCCCTTTGGTTTTCAGCTCAGTCCAACTAATGTTATAGCCTATCTCCTAAATAATTTTTAATTGCTGAAACATTAGGCTAGTTAGAAATTGTGATGTCAATGAACTAACTAAGCCAACTATGCCGGCTAACCAAGGTGCTAAATAGCCTGATTTGATCAGCCGCTTTCACTTCATTTCACTTACTTGCTCTGGCATTAACTCCTTATGTCAATAATCATTTCCAAAATAGACTGTATAGCTTCGCCGACATCCATCTATTCAGCTTTGTTCAGTGTTGCTCGAACAACACTAGGAATTTAAGATTGAGAGTTAGAGTTCAACGTCATCTCCTTCAGCCCCCAATCTGTTCGCTGATTGGCCGACATGATTTCTACTCGGAGCAAACGAAAGCTAATCATCAGTTCCCCGACTAGTTGGTGGAGGTAAATGAAATTGACCAGAAGCACAAGGCGGCGTTAGCCTGGCTAAACTCAACATCCTCTGGCCTTGAAATGTGCAGTATGTATAAATTATAAATGAATTGTTGAGAAGAGTTATCACAAACCTTTGCTGTACTGATGGCTAGATAAAATGATAGATAACATCACAGATTGTCTGACTTGTTGAGTTCAAGGTCTAGACCAAATGACTGATGTCTTTTCTCTCACCTTGAAATTATTCACTGATGTACATGAAAACTTTCTGGCAATGAATTCACTAAATCACACTGTTAGTTTATAGGCTCTTTAGTGGACCTGATGAGATATGACATTTTCACCAAGCCTGAGCCTCTGCATGCCCATCATCTTTACATTGAAATATATGGCACACAAAGACACAGAATTAGAACATAATGCAAACAAGAGATGTGCTGAAAAACAGGTAGCCTTCAGTAGGCTCATACAGTATGTCTGAATGGCCATATTTATAAAGATCCACAGTCTGGCGTTATTAAGTTGTAATTGAAGAGGCAGGAAGTTCAGCTGCATGTGCATGCATGACTGAGATAACAATGCGCCATTGCAAAAGAATAAAGAAATGACCTGCTATAGGCCTTTTACTTAACTAACATTCGCCTGTAACACACAGACACACTATTCAGTCTGCTGTTCTCATTTTATTGGTTGATGCATTGTTTGAGTCAAGTGTGTTCTATTGTATTTAGTAAAATGATCAAAGCCCCCTCCCCTCCCAACATTATTTTTTGTGTGTGCAGGGATTGTGAAGCAAATGCTTGCAGGTTAAAATGAAAAATAGCCCAAAAATTAGTTTACACACACACACAAACACACACACACACACACACACACACTTAGACATAGCGACAAACACTTAAGCACTTAAAGTGGACAAGCATCAGAAGCCTGACACATTAGTGGTGGAGGGAGTTGTTTGTTTTTCGTGTATGTGCGCTTATAACTGTGTGTGTCTGTATTACAAGACCTAGAGTAGAGTGTGGTGAGTTAGAGAGATGTGTTTAATTAACAGCTGACCCAACACACCAGTGGAGAGATTAACGGACTGCTGGGGCGCAGGATGACAGTGTGTATGTGTGTGTTAGTGTGTGTGTGGACTGAGTGTGTGGCTGTGAGCGGAGAGAGAGAGGAATCGATACTTAAACTGAGGTGGCGTGATAACGCCGCTGATGTTAATGACAACACAGCTCAAGCCTCTAATGACTGGCGAGACGGAGACAGACGACCCTGCCCCAGATGAGGGGCCGGATGGGGGGACGCGTGTTATGACATGCTGCAGCGCTCATTCCGGACACGCGGACATTACACAAGGGATTATTGACAGCAGCAGGGCTGGCTAAAGTGACAGCAAAGTGATGTTATTGACAAAGCGTGCCGAGTGGGTCAAATAACAACATCAAAATAAATGGCAGAGGAAAGGGGTGGGGAAATGAAAAAAAAAAAGAAAGAGCATGAAACAAAGCTGAGCGATTGAGGGAACATTCAGTCATACACACACACACACACACACACACGGCATTCCTCTGTTTTCTCTGACAGGTCGATAGTCGGAGTCGTTTTAAAAAGTATTATGCAAACATGGCGGCCATAAGTGGCCCTGTCTCATCAATCCAGCTACTCAGAAAGGCTCTGGGGAACACGGGACCTCACTGGGTGACACACAAAAAGCTGGCCTCTCTTCCTCCTCCCTCTCTATTCTTCTCTTCTGCGTTTTTTCTCTGTATTCCCTTTTGTATGTCCTCTAGCACAATTACTTCTTTAATTGTCTGCCTCCTCACACAGACACATACACACATTCTGTACACACATACATGTATGTGCGTATGTACACAAAATCACACATATTACTCACTTTTCCTTAAGGTCACCCAGGTATGGGCTAGTGCTGGGCAATACAGCAAAATCTGATATCGATCCGATACCAAGTAAATACATGGTCAGTTTCACTGATATCGATACCGATACGATACTTATTACACTTAAATATGGACCACAATTTATTTTATATAAATGAGTAGGCCTATGTTTTTTACGAAGAGAAGGAAGAGGCCTGTTTTAGTAGCCTATACTTTCTTTCCTTCAGAGCTATATTTTGGGTGGGATTTGAACCCTGTGTATGTCTGGAAAAGCCTGGAGCAAGACGTTAAATAGAAACAAATTTGTCTCTGAAATACTACTACCACACATATCTGTGGTCACAATGAAAACCAAAACAGACTTGCAGCAGTGGGTTTTTTCCGGTCAAATCTGATCTAACAGACACTATCACTACTCCCACACAACACTGGGCTAGATACCTATTGAATTTGGATAAATGTGCAAATAATGTTGCTGAAATATGAGATTCAAAGAACCAACTTTGTTATGATGTTCAAACACTTTCTACAAGCCTTTGGCATAAAAGGACAGATTTGAAGGACCCAAATAAAAGGCCCTTGATCTAAGCTCTAATCCTCGGCCAGTCAGTGCCCTTGGAGAGTGAGGCCATGAGCTCCAGGACTGCTCCTGGATAAACGGTGCTGATGCCTTTCGAGGATCAGTGGCGGAGGATTAATAATGCACCTTATGCCCTCAGACCGTTTTACCGTACCGTACAATGACTATTAACAAAATAAAAACTTTATACTAAAACTGCTTCATGGAATGCAAATGTCTCGAATAAACTTGTTTGAATGCATTTTGAGATAGTAGTTGTGGTGGGAGTCATATGTTTTCCATAATATCTATAAGCAAATTTAAATGTTAAATTAAGAAAGTGGTTTTCAGAGAGCCCACTTGCTTCTTATAACCTAAGGATATTTCACTGCAGACTATTACCACTCTGACTCTGACTAAAGTTAGTTATTTTCCTAAAAAGGGGCATCTCCTTTCCAAATTTGCATAATTCAATTATGTATCGCCTCCTAAGCAGGAATGAAGTAATTCAGGATTACCGCCCTCATCTAAAAAATAAAAAAAAAAACCACCTATGAAATTGTTTTTTTTTTTTTTTTTTTTTTTCTCAGCAGTTTTTCAGCCAAAGGCTTGTTAAAGTGTATGTGTAAGGATAACTCTAAGGTTGTCTACTCTATTTTCCTTTTGGGGCAGCCGTGGTCTTCTGGTTAAGACCTCAATCTTCTAACCAAAGGGTTTCCAGTAGTGAAAATGGGATTGAACTTTGCTCTTCCATGCCCTGGCACACGGCTTATGTTCCCCAGCAGCAGGTACATGTGCATGCACGGCCGGATCAATGCACAGGCTTTATGGCTTCAGCCAATTGGTCAAAAGAAAGAAAAAACGTAATATCCATTGGATCAAACATTTAAATAAAGCGGACGCTGATTGGGTGAGGCAAATCCGCCTTCAGTATATAAACGTCAGACGCACGTCACTCACGCCACAGTTGAACAGCGATATTAGTGCAGTGCATAAGATAAAACTAGAAATATGAAAGCTTCTTGTAGTATGAAACATAGAAAAATGCATTTAAATGCAAGTGATGCACACTCACATATTGTAGGCTATAGACCAAACGTTTCCATGCAGCAGTACAGTCCTTTTGAATTGATAGTATTGATAGTAGTCTACATTAGTAATCACAAATCTTTCTGCAGGTTGGGATATCTGGAATGTACTATAATACACTACACTACTATCCTGCATCCATGTCTTCCTCCTCATCATTGTACCCTGTACATCTTCATCAGCTTTATCTGTTATCCATAGTAAAAGCAAAGAAAGACACAAACACTGAATCTTATGTAGTCTATTGTTCATTGTAGCCCCTGTAAACTTTAAGGCATTTAAATTCATACCACTGATTCTGACAGTTCAATTTCCTTCTTTAACAAATTATCACACTGTTAACCACCCCACTGTAATATCAGCAAGGTTAAACTCCTTCAACAATCCATGCATAATCAATTGGCCTCCTGAAATATCAGACGCACATAACCGTACCCTTCATTATGTATCCATTAATCACAATAAACATTCATTATTAATATTTTAATACAATTAATGGAAATTGAAATAACCCTGTCAAAAGCATATCTTAACTCCCATTTAGCACCATCTGTTGTCACCATGTGGTGGACTCCAATGGCCCTATTTACCTTCAGTGTACAGTACTGTGTGTGTACAGTATGCATATCCACTGGGACTCAAACCCTTTGGCAAACCACAACATGTTGAATACAGCAATTCCTTGCTATACAGTATGTGCTGTCTAACTATTGTAAATGTGGCATTTCAATAATGCAATATTAATTTTAAATGACTTTTAGCATAAGTGCATTTAAGTATCAGCATAGAGCACTGAGGCAGCCATTATCGTTTGCTTTGTATGAAGCTACACTTCATAAGGTTTACATCATAATGAGCCTATAATGAAAAATGAAAACATCTAATTTGTTGCCACCCATTAGCCTCCTGAAGAGAAGGCTAATCTGTAAAGAAGCTAATGAAAAACAGACTTTTTTTCTTGTGCCAAAGCAGCCCAGTGGCTGTATTTCCAGACTCTGATGTTTCGTCATATCCAAACAGTATGTTCGGGGGAAATAGCACAACTATCCAGGTTTGATTTATGATAGAAATTCTGGGTTCATTTTTTATCTAAAGTGACATTATGCTCAAAAGAATAACCTGTGGGAGAGAGACCAGTGATGGGAGAATGAAAAATAAACTTATCTCCTTTAACACTAAGATTCTCTTTTGTGACTGGTTGATGACGTGGCCACTAATTTCATATAATCGGCTACCTTTTAGGTAGCTTCGTTAAAATTTGAAACCATTGTTCCATATCACTCTGCCTAACCAAAACATAGCTAACAAGTTTAACCACATCCAATGCAATGCAATGGCTACTAAACAAATGTGATGCGACTGTTTCAGCGTACTTTCCCTCCTAAACAGTAGCTAAAATAAGTCTTCTGTAGTTCATGCATATGATTCCTAAATATAAAGAAAGTTGTAGGTGAGAAATATACATCCTACATATTTAAACAGGAGATAAGTGGGATAACAGCCTTTGAGGTGACCGTTGGTGGGTTATAACCTCCATCTCACTATTCATTTTATATTATCTCATACTTATTGCATCATCACACTAATAGAACTAATAGCCATATAGATTTATGATCTATATCAATATATAGTCAACTGTGATATAAATGCCCATGTCACCATAATTGCTGTTGGTCATAATCACTTGATGTACTGACAGCATAATTTGACATGAAGGGTTTTCATGCCATCTCAAATTGAAAGCTGGCATGACAGTTACTGATAACCATAACATGACAGCATCAACTGCCATTGGCACTAATGATAGAGAAGAAGATTTGTTATGTGTACGGCATAGTAATGTCAGTCCCATAAAGCATGGCCAGGTGAAGGCATCAACCATTCATGTATCCCCAGGACTGAGCGTGATGAGATAGCCTTGATCTGGGTGTTGAACACGTGATTGAATAGCATGTTGGTGGCTCCTGATGTTGCCTGTGAAGTGAATTATAGAGAATAATCATTATCTCTCTGCAGAACATGGTTTTTCATTGTGTGGTGTACAGCTAGATGTAGGCTGCCGCCAATGTCCAAATAGGTTTTGTCTTTATTCAAAATGTAAAAAGTAAGAGCACATACTTGAATAGAAGCAGTGGTTCCAAGGATCATTTAATCTGTTCATGGTCACAGCAGAGACCATTACTGCCAGTCAGGTGTCTTCTGTGCCCAGTTATGACTATGGTTTAGCAGTGCAAAAGGAGAGGCAGCTTTCTCACTGAAAGTAATTGGGTTCAGAACATTTTGCGATTGGTTCCAAATGTAATAATGGATTCAAAATGGATTTTTAACAGACTTCTTGAAGATTTTTTTTTTTTTTTGGCCAAGCCTGAAGTCTAACTGACATTCGAAGGGCTTTCTGCTACTTGAATGAATTGCCAGCATTTACCACTTGTATTTAGTGATTTGTTTTTACTGCTGAAATAGTGGATGCAGAGGCCTACTTTTCTCTACCACCATTTTTGTCTCCATCCATTTTTTCATAATACCCTGCAATGTTCTGACAAATGCCCCGAGGCTGACCCAAGTGCACTTTTGTTTGTTTGCCTGTCATGGTTTCTACTGTAAGTGCTTTATCCATAGAATCAGCAGACATAGAAAATCTAACTAAAACTAGTCAGTAGCAGAGTTTGATACTATGGTAGACATATCAGACTGAGGACAGGGTGTTACCTCATCTACTAGAACTGACTGCCAACTGCTAGAGCAGACAAAACTAGAAGAAAAAATCTGAAGGGGTTTAGCTGCATGAAACTCACCACACACACCTCTATTGCTTTGCTATGTCCTCCAAGGAAAACACCCAGCGTCTGAGCATAGTGGGCGATAATGTTGTTGATTAACCTGAATTTAGTCTTTGAACCAAACACGCCTTACATGTATCCAATAACACCTTGGAAAGGATCTTGCAAAAAGAATGAGACGATGATGCAACACTCTCCTGTCCTACTGTGAGGAGCTGTTTGAAATGTATAATTAAACTCTTATCTCTTGTCTGTGATGTATTTTTAAAGTAACAATCATGTGTGGGACTAAAGAAAACAGTTTACACAGACTGTGAGCTATAAAAAAATGTAAACAAAACAATCCTGACAACCTGGTTCCAATAAAGGTGTTAAGATTTGGCAGCATTGTATTTATGTGTTTGTATAGACTTTGTTACAGTTATGTTCTGTGGGGTACAGTCCACAAAGGTCCCATTATAGAGCACATGTGGTGCGGTGTCCTCTGTACCTCTGCCTTGAAGTGTGAGAGCTGTATTCATTCAGCTGGGCCCTCACTGGCTGCACCAATTTGATCTCTTCTCCCCTAGACACCCAGCGCTGGTGAACACACAGGTTAGAGAACACAGGGCTGGAGTGGCAGGGTGTTGCTGAATAGTCTCCTCTCTCCCTGCTGATCGCCTCGGCAGTGTTCAAACAGCCATTTAGAGCCTTTGAAAAATCCTCTCTCACGCCTGCCCGGGTGGGTTGAGCTCTTGTGCTGTTGCATGGCGGACTTGTTTTGATAGCTCCTCGTGCTCTGCCCTTCTGTGACTGAGCTCTAAGACATGTTTCCCCAGCTGGGCCCGCAACCAAGAGCACCCATCACTGCGCTTACTCTGAAAACCTCAAACTACTTTTTTTTACCCCCGTCGCTTCGCAGAGAGGCACACCATCATCTTTTGGTCAAATTTTGAATGAGCAGAGACATGCACTTGTAGATCCTTAAAGAAGTAGTACACAGTGAATGTAACCTCTCTTTAATCCCTTCAAAAGCTCCTTTATTTACTACACTCGGGAAGTTTGGGTGACACTGTTCAGATAAGTAAAAAGAGCATGTTATGAAAGCCCATAGATAAATAAACTAAAAATAAAGTATCAAGAGTTTGTCAATGATATTTTGTGAGTGAGGTGGACTAACTCATTTCCTTGCACTGTTTGAAAAAGATGTCACATATTGGGTTCGTAAATTGAATTATGAAAAGATGAAAGTGGGGTAGAACTTGACAAGGACAATCTTTTATATGTATATATGTATACTGGCATGTATATATTACAGGGGAGGTGAAAAACCTTGCAATGACGATTATCCATTGCAAAAAAAGGCATCAACGAGATGAGAGAAAATACAAGGCAAGTGTCGTACATCCACTGATTTCATTAGATGCTTTAACCGGGCCAAAGCACATCTTAATCTAAGCTCTTCTGAAAGAAATCACCTGCACATTTTCACAAGTACATTCTGGTGTGGAATGGAGGTGTGGGGTGCGCTGGCCGGGTGTTTTATATGCGTGAAGCGACCACCAGGTGCAATTCTGGTCCCAATGATAAAATGTGCAGGGCTACTTGAATTTCATTCTCATCTAATCAAGCCATTGTTCTACAACCCAGAGGAGAAAATGGAGGAAAAGGACTGGGAAGGGGAGCCATGCTAAATGAGTTGCAGCAGAATGGAGGGAGTTAGTGAGTGTGTGTGTGTGTGTGTGTGTCTAGGAGAGAGAGAGAGAGAGAGAAAGAGATGGAGACAGATGAGTTGAGTCAATGTGGATGGTCACATGTAAGAAATGGCATAATCAATTCTGTCCAAAAATGAGAGCGATTGATTTGAGACTGTATCAAAGGAAATATATTTCGAAGACACAGACAGGGAAAACGAGGGAGACAGCAAGAAAAAGAAAGATAGAAAGACAGAGAGAGAGAGAGAAATAGCAGGATGCACACTGAAAAAGAGACACACTCATTCCCCAAAGGCTGAGGTGCAATGCAAACAATATGACACTAAATGGCAATTGCGTGTTGGTCGGGGGGACTGACAGTGGAAGGTGTATGGGGAAGGAGGGGCATGGAGGGTGTAAAGACCACTGGTATATTGGTAGGTAGAGTGAATAGGTGGTGAGGAAAGGAGAGAGGAGCATGAATGGAAGAGGAGATCAAACAAAGGACACTGCAAGCAGCATACATGCAGCATTGCACCATTGACTGCAGTTTACCTCATGCTTCAGCTCTCTCTCTCTCTCTCTCTCTCTCTCTCTCTCTCTCTCTCTCTCTTTCTCACTGCCTGTTTCTCTCTCTCTCTCTCTCCCTATCCTTCTGACTCTTGCCTCCTGTGACAACAGACACACATTTTTCTGCCTTCATTCCATTTCCTCATGCTAAAATTGCAGACGGATATATTTTCACAGACCAACTGAGTCGAATTGTGGCTTTTATAATATATTTTTACAGAGCAACCGAATCAAACAGTGGCTTTAATTTTCTACTTCTCCTTGTGACTACTCTGGCATTCTCCTTTAATGTCTCCTTATCTCTCTCTCTCTCTCTTTGCCACACTCTTCGCTGCACTCAAGGCACACACCAAGGTCGCTGTACTCATTAACTTTCTGGCTTTGACTGCTTTACCTGAGGCCACACGCACCTATACCAGCCTCTCATTACTACCCACTGACTGACACAGACACACGTGACAGGCAGAGACAGATAGACAGCCAGACAAGCATCCTGAAGGACAGACAGACAAAAGTAAAGACAAACAGAGGATAGACAGGTGAAAGAAAAACAGCTAGACAACCAGTCTGATGGACAAACAGAGGACAGACAATGTGAAAGACAGAGACACACAGATATAAGGATGACGAACACAGAGGCAGATAAACAGCAAGTGCACAAGTGTGGACAAGAGAATGAAGACATGCAATCAAACATTCCATCCAGTACCTATCCAATGTTACGGATTAGTATTTTAGAAATCCAGCATTACAGATATCTAGAACACACATTTACAGACTTCAGATTAGGTTGCTTTTTTTAGTCTCAACCAGAGAGAAATTTGTCTCATTGCAGCACCATTAATGACACACTAAAACACAACATACAGTGTAAACAGTACAAGGTAAAATTAACATAAAGTTAATATAAAATTTGTAGACATACTAAAATGTGTAGACATACTAGCTAACATTGGACAATGTCATTCACTACCCTAAATCAAACCATACAACCTCCTCCTACAGCGTTGCCAAATACCTAAAACATTCACTTTTTCATATTCACTGCCACAAAGTCACACAGTGACAGTAAATCATTCTATCACCATCATCCATACTATAGCTGTTAAAAATATACATTGATTTCCATATAGTGCCATCACATTCACATTGAATCACATCACATTGGCTGTTAAAGAGATTGACTGATGGAGGAACAAAACGAATGTGAAAGAGAGGGTGTGATAGAGAGAGTTTGAGTAACTGGTGTAAAAGAAGAGTAGAGAAAGAAGAGGCTAAACTGAAAGGAGGAAATGCTGAAATGGAGGAATGCAACAGGTCCAAGTTAGCCTTTCTCTTCCTGTCCCCAAAATTCTGGCATTGACAAATTTTCAAGTTACAAGTTAATAAATACCCACCAGAGTTTCATCCATTCATTACTGTCAACATCTTCTCTCACTATAGCTTGTCACGAGGCCAATGGCCAGTGCACAAAATTATTTTTGCTAATTATTTTGAAAAAATACTGCAGTTTTAATATTACTATTAGTACTATAATACAGTTATATGAATAATTAACAAAACATGAAATTCATAAAAATAAAGTCAACCAATTAAGTATGACTTGTTATCAATCTTTACACGTGGATTGATCCTGTTAACCAGTCTATTAGGATACACCTATTGATATTGATTGACATAATGATATATTGATATTTTGGTATTAATTTGCCTATGCCTATGAAATAAGTGTCATAGATGGCCATCACTATAGTAACCATATTGCAACCCTACAGCTTTTTTTTTTTTTTTACAATATTCAGTCCATCAGAATATACAGAATATGTAGTGGACTGTAATATTGTAGAGGGTCCCAGAAGAATGAAGAGTAAAAGTGAATCATTGGAAGACATTGATTTCATTTTATACAAAGCGTTATGTTTACAAACATCTGACTCCTCAATGGGAATTAAATATGTCATACTTTGCACACAAATTCTGCCATGAGATATAGACAGAGTAGAAAATAGGGACTTCATTGTAGACCAAAAAAAAAACAACACAAAAAAATCTATTAGGGTTTGTTTATCTAGAAGTGCCTTACTAAAGTTGGAACAATGCTTACTAAGGGTAAACCAACAGTAAATGCTTAATATGGCAGATTGTGTGTAATTATTAAAAGGGGTTGTGTATCATCACTATCATGTTGTTATTACTGATGGCTCTAAATCTAAGGCACCAATCAGCTTTTTTTGATATCTCAGAGCCATGGAAAATGTTTATGAGTTTAACCTGATGGCAGCTAGAGCAGTGGCCATTTTGGTTATGATGTAATAGATTTTTCTTTTAAAACAAATAGCCAAAAAAACATACTTGAGCTAGTCTTTGTGATATTTACAAACAGAGGTATTTTGATACAGTATGTGTCTGTTGGAACTGGGAGGTCTTTTGTTTGTTGCCAAACTCTGGATCCTATATGATGCTCTGGTTTTCAGGCTAGTGCAGATTTAGATTAAAGATGTGAAAATTTATTTATTGAGAAGAGAGAGAAATTAGGTCTAAATATAGACTGTAAAGTGAAGCTCTTTTGCCTAAATCCCATTTTACCACCCCCTCAACAGTTATTATCTTACAATTATGTTGCGCAGAAATGGCAAAACATGGCCTAACATTGTGATGTTAAAAAAAGTTTGTCACTTACCACAACATATTGCAGTTGCCAAAAAATGCTTAAGGCAATTAAATATAAAGAGAGAAGTTTGGAGGAGTAAACACTTCCATCAGGTATGAAATTCTTTACACAAAAGCAACATAATTATGCTGCTTTTGTGTAAAGTACAGCTCTGAACAGCATACCCCCAAGAATTTGGAAACTTACCTTCATTTGAAATTAAAGAAACAACACCGACCATCTAGAAACTGTGAAAAAACGGGAACATACACATTTAACTGATTTTGACAGTCTAAGTATTTTTTCCCACAAAACTGAAAGAGAAATGGCCCCACTAAAAGTTTTGTTAAGGAACTTACAGCATGCCTTGAAGGTAGAACTTTACAATCAGCAGGAAAAATGCTATGTTATTTGTGATTTGTGTGTAATCTAAGTAATAAGAAATACAACTTTAGAAAAGAAAGAAGAAGAAAAGAATAAAAGAGAGTGTGATGGAAAGAGAAAGGGGTGAGCGAGAGCACCCACCCATATATTAGGCTGAAAAATAAGATTACACCCTATAATCCATTACTCTTAGGCCTCTCACTTTGGCTGGACTTCAAGGCTATGGGCTCCTGAGCACAGCTTTAAATTTCTCCACCAAAGGTGAGAATCCTTCTGCCATTTCTTATCATCATAAATATGTTAAACTACCCTTTGGGAGAAAAGGTAATCACATACATACACACACACACAAAGAGAAAAAAGAAAGAGAGAGAAGGAGAGGAAGAAAGAGAGAGAGCCATGTGTAAAATAGTTTTAAAAGCCAAGCATTACTGTAGATGTAACTCTTTGAAACTCTTGGAATCGCCATAAGGGCAGAGTCCCCATGAACACAGGGCTTCTCCCTGAGAGGGAGTCCTGCTGTTTGCCCACTAGGCCTCTCGACTCCTTTCCTCTCAATACTGCCTTGGTTCTTGAGTATTTTAGCTCTTGGTTGAGCTCCATTCCATGGTAGGTATATACCAAATGCTTTCACAGCATTCACATGTATTTCTTTTTTTGCAAAGCATCAAACGCCGTTAAATGCCGTTCCTTTCCTGCATGGTAGGCAATTACTTTCTGTAAACCTTAAAAATATTTACATGACAGAGAATCACTTATGAAAGTAGATATATTCACCTACCCAGCATACAAAGATAATTCTGTTCACACAATGCAATTCAAAAACACAACTTCTGAGGGGGGCAACACATGGCTGTATGTTTCTTATCTTTCTTGGGATAGTGATCAAGTCAAGAAACACTAGGATCAGTGGACAAACTGCACTGACAACAGCAGAATTTTTGCTCCTCTATTTACGATTAGTTTTTTTTTAAAACTCAATTACTTATTGAGCCAGGGTGAAGCATTGTGCACCCAAATACTGTAGACTCTACCTTTTTGTCTCCTGTTCCCAAGTAACATTTAATCAACGATTTTTGGAGAGATGCTACAGTCTTGTGCACATGTCTGTTTGCTCGTCTGAATGAAAAATGCCAAGTTCCATATTCTTGCTACTCCATTAGGACGTTTTTTTTTCTGGTGAGGACTGCCAAATTACAATTATTAGCTGAAGCACTCAAAGGAAACCATGGAATATCATGTTGAATGCATCATGTCCGACCAAAATTTTTTAACTTCTCTATAGCTAACTGATTTTCAAACCCTACGTACAACTTTGTCTAATGACTGATTACACCAGCAGGGAAGAATAGTGACAAGCCGTTCCCGAGTTTTTGGGCTTGAATGCACAGAATTGATTATGTCTGTGGATGTTTTTGCCTCTGGTGATTGCAGTAATAAACTATGGAAAATCAGTTTTGCTGTCAATGAGTCTCCACTGTGCCGAGTCGGCAGAAATTCCTCCCAAGGAAGGAACACTCTGCAAGTACTTAGATTTGTTTGATATAATAAGCAGAAAGTTCTAACTTTGTTGTGCTTTCATGCTTTTAGAAAAGAGGGTAATTACTGTGAGAGACAACATTTTACATAAATAATCAAACTCTGTGGTCTATTTCCTGATAGATCAACAATTAGTGTATGAATTGAGTCCAGACAGGCAAAGAGGAAATGAACCGGCACCATGGAGTGCATTTTAAATCAGTTTGGATCATCACCATGCACCCCCCTCTCCCATCCATCTCTCTCGCTCTCTTTCGCTGCCTCTTTAAAACAATCATGCACACATATACACAGACGTCGACACACACATATACACACAAATGCAAATTAACACACACACACCTACTCACTTATACATGTAAACACTCACTCACATATGCACACACACACACTTTTCACAGGTCTTACACTGGGTCATTTTCAAGAATAAATTGCCAAGCTGACTCCACATATTCTTGTAAGATGGAATGAACTTTGCCTGTTTAGGCAAGGGAAAGCAAGTGTAGGCAAAGGCAAATCTATTCACACCTCTATTTTAAATAATTCGCAAACTAAATTTGTTCACACATATCTGAAATTTGTTGCTCAGACACCATAGTCACTTAAAATAAATTAGCTGCCTTTGACATTTTTTTTAAACCCTTTTTGCAAAACACACAACTTCACACAACTCTGGTCAGATCACAACAAACCCTACCATAATGTAGATTCTTTTCTGCTTTCTGCTATGTAAAATGACACTTATTTGCCAGTGCTTCATACTCAAACCTACACACAACTTTACTGAACACTAACCAATCACTGCCATAGTGTTAGTGCCTAATTAAACAAAGTTGAAGTGCAAAATGTGTCAGCTTTTTATTTCTGTCTAAAAAAAATCATGAAAATCATAGATCATGAAAGTGGGAGATATGGAGGACACGACACAAGAGATTAGGATAGGCTATTGATGGATTTGAATATTTTTTAACATTTGATCATTTTGCATTTCACCTTTGATATGGTACAACTTTACAAAGAAACATGAAAGTTTGACACAGAATGGCATCCACCTCCTATGCTCTTCTCTCTGCTTCTTCGCTGAGTTTTTCACTCTCTTCAAATTCCTATCACCGTCGACCTCAAGACACAGTACATTCTCACTGCCTTATGAAATAAACACAACAAAAAAAAATAGAATTTCAAGTCTTTTCCTTCCAATACATAAAAAGTACCCATGTATGTCTTCTCCATACAGTAAAAAATTAAGATTAAAAATAATCTAAAAAAAAATCCTTTCAAACCTTATTTATTATTTATGTTGTTATTGATCAGCTTATTTCACAGGCCTATATATCAGTGGCATTTTTCCTGTAGTTTTGTATTTTTAGAGTGATTGATTTATTAATAAGTGAGGAGAATTTGCATGTCTTACTCATGACACTCATTGCTTATTGTCACCCAGAGAAATGAAATACTGTTTTCTGATTCAGTGACTGGGCCCAGGTGTCCATCATTCTCTGATAAAGCTTCAAACCAGCCATTGTATGTAGATTACTGCAAAATAACTACATAAATATAAAAATATATGTGTCAACTGTGAGACCTCTGATATCGGATAATAATGGACTTGGCAGACTTCTAACATTAAATTCTAGGCAAATACCCAAAAGTATTGAACCAATAAATTTAATTATAATTGCAGAGGAAAGCAATGTTTTGATTTCAGCCCTCACAATTAACAGGAATAAGGTTAAACTAGAGGATTTTCTTCCTCTGCTAAATCTGGACCCCATCCTGCATTGTTTACTCAATATTGTCTCTAGAAATTCATTTGATGAAGAGGAGCCTCTGAAAATCAATTGAAATGATAAAAGAACACATTCTATACTTTACTGACTGTGGTTTGTCCCAAACACACTCTCAAAACTATTCATGGTTCAGTGCCAGAAGAAAGACCGATGGTTTAAATCAAAGCTTCCAATGTGACCAATCATCTTCTGCTTGTTTAGAGTACATGAGGTTTTGATTTCCTACTGATAAACAGCTTTGCAATCTTTGCAACCTTTTTACGCGTACAGCAACGACCACTGCGCCAGAGCAGCAAGTAATGCCATTTCACAGCTACGTCTCAGAATCCTGGACCCTGGACCACACTGCAAATCTGTCATTGAACAAATCCACTCAGCTGGTGTAAACAGAAGACAAGACTTTGCAGGGTTAAACAAACATGCTGTATGTTGCCAAAGAGCATGTGTTTAAGCCTGAGGACTCCAAACACTTTAAATAGCTTGCGGCTGTGGCTTCCTCATAGGCTAGTGCCATCTTGACCTGTGAGCTAGTAAATCTATAGCTTGTTTGCCCTGTATAATATTCAACATGTTCGCCCAACATGTTTATTTATAGTCAGGCTGACCTGAGGCTGCAGCACACATTTTGTGGATGATTGGAGTGCACCTGAACCTGTTAAGCAGCAACTGTTCACACTGTTCTCACTAAATTGTTCTTTTTTAGATAGAAGCATGAAATATTGAACAATATTTAACAGAACTCTACTTGGCTGTTGATTACTGAATCAGTGTGGTGTGGCATTAAGGCAGTCCATATATGGCATCCCTGAAGTGTTATAAAAGCCCAGGTTGCTTTAAAAGCATTTTTCAGCTCATCTACGTTGTTGTAATTCATGTCTCTCCTTTTCCTCTTGATAATACCACAGAGGGTGTCAGGTCAGGCATGTTTGCAAGCATTTCCATTTTCATGAAAACAGGTATTCGATACTTTTGGCAGGTGCCAAGTCTTACAGGATGAATGGCATCAGCATGCCCACAAAGCTTGCCATGAGAATAGAGTGGACCAATACCAGCAAATGACAAGGCTTCCCAAAACATTATAAACTGTGGAAACAGCCCTCTGACGACCCTATCCCTACCATATCTATTGTTAGTATTTCAGTAGCCAATGGGATGCATAGGAAGTGTCACACTAATAACAGACACAGAATTCACAGGTAATTGTACAACTAAAGTATCTAGGGTGTTTAAAATAGTTCTAAATGAGTCGTTGAGTCGATATGATTATTTTTTTGTATGTCCTTTTCATCCAGATTGACCAATCTGTCATGCCTATATGTCAATACAGTCCTATGTAGTAATGTAATCTAATATGCTAGCCATTGATTCTTTTCCCTGATGATTTGTGCATTAAGGGTCATGTTTTCAAGGAATCAAGGTCATGCTATCATGTTGCCAAGTTGTATTCAGTTGGAAGCCATCAAAGCCGCACTTTAATCATGAAGAATTTCTTTCAAAATGGAATCGTTTTTCAGGAATGGGCCACTGATTGCCTAGCAAACGCTAATTTCCCCAGTTGTGCTAGGTTTGTCCAGTGCTATGAACTCTGTATTTGTCAAGTGACACTCTTATGTCTTTATTTGAAGCTGGCCAGATGTGTAATAGAGCAGAAATCTGCGGGTTGGATATCCAGTGCAGTGCAGCTGCTTCTCCATCTGATTCCAGCCAATACAACTGCAATACAGTATCTATAAAGCAAAGGTCTTTAAGATCCAGCCCGTCTGCACACACACACACACAAATTTTATACCTCTTTATTTGTATCCACAATTCAGAATAAATATGCAAGAAGGCACAAATTTACTGGTCTCAACATTTGTTCCGATATGTATCAGTTGTATGACTCATTACAGCAAAATATTATCAGATTTCATGGATATACACAGCACCTTAATTTACAAATATGACAACTAACAAATATACATGTAGATGTTATTAAATGACACTTATATAGCTATTTGTTTTGCCTTTGCAAACAATCCAAGTATCTTGAGCCTTCTACCCGCAAACACACTCACACAAACACACACACACACACCTTCCCTGAGTTTCATATCTCCCTTATGACTCCTCATAAAAGAGAAATCCGGTGTGAATCAATTTAATTCAGTTCAATTCAATTGTACTTATACAGTGCCTTTCACAAGAGTGTTGTCTCATGGCGCTTCACAACAAAGAGCACTCATGAGCTGCACAGGCAAGGAAAAACTACCTTACATTTCCGTATGTTTCATTTTCTATAGGAAAAACCCTTGGTCATATCAGTTCAAAAAGGTACCCCAACTGTCTAGGGTCATTCAGAAAATAACAATTCGGAGTCACTATGATGCAAACTTTTCATGCCGTTTGTTAAGAATCATAACAATTCCAATCATTATATGGCAGTCAAGCCGTGTGGTTGTCAGAAATTATGGCAGGACAGTGTAGTAGCAGCCAAGGTGCCATTGTGCCATTGAAGCCAAGGAGTGGAATCAGTCTTGGAGGTCCTAGTTAGACAGTGTCATTGTGAGAAGGGGTCAGTTGCAGGGCCTCTACAAAACAGCGTCGATCTTTACATGGGTCTCCTGTCAATTTGAAGACAGTCCAACCAAAGGAGCTGGTGACGTCCAGGCAGTTGGTCAGAGGCAGGGATGACAATAGGAATGGTTATGACATAAGTGAAAAGAAGAGAAAATCAGTTAGGCCAGTCTACAGTCTGTACATGATCCACACAACAGAGAGAGAGAAAGAGAGCGAATGTTGGTGGCCAACATGCCCCAGACAGGAGGTAACAGCAGAGGCAGTCTTTCTTTATAAGACCCATGATGAGTGATGGTTTTACTGGCACCATCACTTACCGTGGAGAGCAGAAGGTATTGAGACGGTCCGCTTGCTTCTTTATTCTAAAGAGAGATGCTGAGAGATTTTGTTGTTGTAGATTTTGATATACAGTACAAGGTACAAGGAGACCAGCATTCTGGATTCTTAGGGAACTGGTGGAGTATTAGGAAACAATTAAGTTGTTCCTTAACAATTAAGGAACAGTTAATATGTGTTGGAGTAAGCCCATTGAGGGCTTTGTGTGTTGAGAAAAGTATTGTAAAATCAATTCAACTTGTAGTAGGGAGCCAATGGAGGGTAGCGAGAATAAGAGATTTTTTTGTCTGGCTGCATCAGATTTTCTGCTTCTTTTTTCCTACAGACAGCATTCGGTGCAATTGGTCACACTGAATTACTCCTTCATATCTCCAAAGAGGAGTCATCATATTTGCATTTGTGCATTTGATTTTTTTTTACTTTGAAAAGTAAAAGTATTCCCTCTCTAGGACTCACCATTTAAACAGAACCTCCAGAATTTTGTGAAGTTGCGCTCACAACAATAAATGCAAATGCAGTCAATGCCCACAAATTTATTGTGACCATGCAATTTTGACTAATCACTGGTACTTTTCACTGCTCAGTCACTGCTACTCATCATGCTGACCTGTTTCTTAAGTTCTCAAATGCACTGTCTGCAGCAGCAAAAACAGCTGTAAATGACCACATACATTTGTATTTCTTAGGCTACATCTTTCCCTTTAATCCTTCCCTAAATCCTTTCCTACATATTGGTTTCCAATGTACTTGAGTTCTAAAGTGAGGCTATAATGCTTAGTACCAGGGATTTCTCAGTTATTATACTTTTACAGATAAGATTTTGGTCATCTCATTGTCCTCTCAAGTCAAGTCCAATATGGAGATCATGAAGATGGTGATGATTGATGATGATGATGATGAACAACCACAGGGGCGGAGCCAGACTTTTTTTACATGGGGTGGCGAAAGGGTGGCCAGAGATATTGAAGGGGTGGCCATGCTGTAACCAATTAAAGTGGGGGGTCCCGGGAAAAAAATGAATTAGCTAGTTTTGATTTCCTGTATTCTGGTGTATTTGGTGGCCTATCTGGTACCATGTAATACTCATTCAGTTGTTCAAATGTACTCATTCAGTTGTCAAATGTATTCATTTATTTATGTAACATAAAGGTGCTTTCTGCAGTAAAAGGAAAATGCATGTATACTGAATTTATACCTATACCACATGTTAACACTTTCTACATGTTGGGATTGATGCCGCTGCACCTGAGCAATCAATAAAAAGATTTTTGCTCTCTAGAGGCCCACCGTTGTTTAGCCCAATGGCTGAGTGAGATACCAGTGTGACAGATTGTCTCATAGCTTTCAAAAAAGCCCATTGACTGAAAGCCACTCCTTTTGTGAAAGCCACTGTCACTGTTAGCAAAGTGAGAAAACTTGTCCAAAGACATTATGGAGAAATAACTTACCTCCAAATCGCACGGACCCGTACTTCACTGGGAGGTTGTATTGTCCGACTTCAATATAATTTACTCCAACAGCTGCTGCTATCAGAGGCACGTTTGTTTGAAATGTGTGTGTGTGCTACAGCAAAATGCGTCCCAGCGGGAAACAAATAGGCAGAACTACAATATCACGTCCGGAACCAACATTCTGTGGGATATATCGTTTATTATAAAATTATTGTCCGGCCGTGGGGTGGCCAGGGCGTGGTCTGGGGTGGCTGCCTGTCCGCAACAAAATGACTAAAACCGCAACTTTAAAAAAAAAAAAAAAAAAAAAATCAGGCTTTTTTTATCACTCTCTTTAATTCTCTCACATATTCCCCCTCTCTCTCTTCTTTCTATTGAAACTTTTCTTCTCTCCATCCCTCTGTGTTGGTAGGCCTCTCAAAGGGATGGTGATTACAGGCACAATTCAGCCCGCCTCTACCATGCCAATTAATGAAGAAGGATGGATGGAACAGAGAATGAAGGAGGAAGGGAAAATGTATGAGAGACATGGAAAGACAGAGAGAAACAAAGACATGAGCTAGAGAGGGAGGGATGCAGAGGCAGAGAGAGGGAGAGAGAAAGAGAGCTGGACAGAGAGCTAGAGAGTTAAGAGAGTGAAAGAGAGTAAACAAAGTAGGACTGGAAGAGAGCCGCAGTAATTCCATATTAAATCAAACTTTCAGGCTGGTGGGGCTTCTGTGTTGCCACTGCAATAAACTGCTCACTGGCAACATGACACAGGAAGTTTATGTTTGTCCCTCCACTTCATAGGGGCGCAAAGCATGGCTAGCATCATGCCCACAGCACTCTTGAGTTTAATTGTAAAACACAGAAGATGAGCAAGAGCAAATTTTCTATGGAGGGTGTACATTGATTAAGCTATGCTTGTCAAACATGTGCATTAAATCACTCAGGCCTCTGAAAATCAATACTTTATTATTAAGTGCCTATCAGCCCAACCCTGCCTAGGTCTTTCTCTACTAAATATTGGCACGGCTCAGTACAATTTATTCTGCTGGCCTTGAGCTAAAAAAGGCAGTGCTTTATTATCTGATGTCCACTCAGTTCACTGTGAGCCTTTTTATTAGTTTGATATTTGTCAAAAAAGGGAAATAAGAAAAGAAAAATAGAATAATTTCTAGTGGTTATACTAATAAATACTATATGGGAAAATCCTTAACATGGACTATATGAGGGTAATGATAGCAATGAACTGAAACTGCAGTTGCCAAATATTTACAATTATTGTCAGTAGATTAGTAGACAGCCTCATTTTTAGAAACATCTCAATCTGAGATTGAGTTTGGTAGGTACTGGGCCTTTACCTCCCACTATTCAGTGGATTGAATCCCTTTCTAAGGTGAACAAAATGAAGTGCAAATAAAGCCAATATCAATACTGGTGTCTCTCAAATAGGGAGGTTGTGAATTCCTGTCTCGCTGTCCTTGCATAGAAGGCCAGACAGACTAAAAGTAATACAACACAGACTAACATCAATGCATAGTCTAGTCATGACTTGATAGACCGGGCACAATCCAAGGAGCGGAATCAGTGGTTGTCTTTCAAACTTCCTCTGCATGTTGATACGCTACCACTAAGGTATGTCTATGCAACCCTCTGTAAAAACAAATTCAACCAATCACATGGAAAAAAACCTACTGAGGCCTTCTGGCTTGTTTTTAAATACGCAAGTTAAACAAAAAGATTTGTTACCAGCTGCTGGGGTATTGGCCACCCTAGCTAAATAGCCAATTGGAAAGCCTTTCTTTGTTTTTTAGTGTACACACATTGTTACCAAGATACTGACAGCTGACAGTTACAATTTTTAATGTTTAAGGCAGCATGAATGGTACTTCTTGCTTTCTTAAGAACTGGATAAAACGAAGGGATAAACAGAGGCAAAAGATAATGGATTTATTTAAAGGTCTCCTTCCAAAATAAACCGTTTAATACTTTATTTTTTTTTACATTACCATAGGTCAGCTAAAGTTGCACTTGTATGCTCAACTTCAAAATGCGCTCCTACACAGCAAAATTTTCAGAGTTAATTTCCCAGTGTTCAGCACAGCAGAAGTGTTAAAAGGAAGAGTTGACATAACACTGCAAGAAGTTGATTTAAGTGTGAAGGATTTAAATGTGTATGGGTGTTGGTGTCATTGGGCAGTGTATATTGCTCAACTCCCTAGAGAGTTATGAAAACCACGCCTCTTCTAACGTATCCTCATTCTCTTGGATTTTGCCTCAGAGTAGACACCATTTTTCTTGGATTTCGAGTACATGGTAAGTCAAGCTTTGCGGTTTAATTTTCTTTGATGATTTGTATTTAAGCCCAAATAATGTCAGTCAGCCGACTGAAGAATTTGCATTTATTTGCAGTCAACTACGAAATATTTAGCGATAGCAAAGAGAACTGAATCAGCAGTTCACTAGATAGCTATTTGGCTAGCAACGGTACCTCCTAACGTAGTTGTCGGCAAGCTATTATTGATTTGCAAGTTATAAAGCAGTACTTGACAAGCTAACATGAAAACATTTAATCAGTTTCACTGAAATATGAAGTACTTGGTCAATAATGTCAGCGCTGACATTAATGCAATTGTGTACGTTATTTCTCCGTTCATGCAGGGTGGATTTGAAATAGCAGAGCAGCCTGTCTTTATCTGGTGGAGGGTTCAGGAGGCTAATGTTGGTAATGTTTAATCTTACTTAAGTCATGTTAGTGAATTTACTGTACACACGGGCAGTATATTTGTAAGATGCATCTGATTGATGATGTTAGAGAGATTTTCAAGCGAAGCTTTTTGGCGTTTGCTATACTACTACTGGCTATGCAGGTAAGATTAGAGAGGGGAAAATGGCGCCTGCACGCGCTAGAGGGTGCAAGTTCTTTAGCTCGTTCGGCGAAACGAAGCTACTTCCTCATAAAAAGAAGCCTAAATACATATTTTCACGCCTATAGACAGAAGCATTTTCTTTTTTTGTGTTTGCAGTACGACTGGAAGATTATCTGTAGACTTATTCTGCTGATAGGTGTACTTACAGTAACACTAGCAGTGTTGTGGATCTTCTGGCGTCATTGCTAGATTTGGTAAGATTTTAAATTTATGCATCTCAGTAACTGTGTGTATGCATGCATATATTTATTTTTTCTCAAGTAGCCCTAGCATTGTAATATCACCTTTTTTTTTTTTCAGGAAATGCTTCTGAAAGTGAAGTACAGAGGAAAGCAGAAATACGTCAAGATCACAGAGAGTGATGGGTCCTATGATTACCAGCATTTTCACCAAGCAGGTTAGACATACTCTGAATTTGACTGATTAATGCTTGAGTTTGTAACATTATATGTTCTGACAATAAGCGCAAATGACAACATGACTCTCTGTGCAGTCATAGAGAAATTTGGTCTGCCTCCTGACACTGAGATAATTTTCAAAGATTCCTCGGGAACAGAAGTGGACGCAGACATTTTTTCTGAGCTGTTGAAGAAGGGCGAGGATTTGTTTTCTGCATATGCAAATGATGGTAAAAAAAATGTTCTTCAGTATTCAGTTTAATATTTACTGCACTAACTTTTTTTGTTGTTGAGGTGATTTAAATAGTTTTCATGTTTAAAGATTACGAGGACAAGTCAGTGTCTTCTGAAGCATCATACCCATCAGATGCCTCTACAGTTATATTGGATGACAGCCTTTCTGAAACTCCAAGCAAGAAAATTAGAAGGGATGATCAGAGTGAAAGACAAGCTGCCAGAAATGTAAAGCATTTTGTTTACTGTTTATTTGCAATAGTACAGTAAGTTTCCTAGCGTCAATTGTTCAGGTTTCAATTGTTTGAAAATGCGTATGTTAAACTGTGTGCACAGATGGTCAATGAAGTTCTTCAGAGAAAACCAGGGGGCGAGAAGATTTTTCAAGAGTACCATAAAACAAAGTCACTGACGGGTGCTGCTAGGAGACAACTTGTGAACATCTTGGTCGCTGACATGGTGGAGGTCCACGGGTATGTTTCAAGGGCTTTTGGTGGTAAAAATGCCTTTCTGATGTCCCTACCTACTATTAATATATTACATTCTTCTTTCAGCCGAATCCCTTCTCAGGCTATAAAGGTGAAATATGCCCAAGGCATTGTAGCCTTGTTTCCATACCTGGAGGATCCAATGTCCAAGCATGGATATGTACGTTTCAGTATATTCAGTATTTTAGTTGTTTCAGTATTTAGTATATTCAGTATTTCAGTTGTTGAATGTCAATTGAACATCTGAATGCTGCTCATCAATACATTCATTCTCCCTATAGGAACACTTTTATGATGCAGCATCAGGCTCTGGGTACATTTCATGGCGTCTCAAGACTGTACAACGAAGTCTGGCTGATCACTCTAGGTCTCCTGTAGCTGTGGATGAAAGCAGTGGTGGCTGCAAGACTCTCAACTACTACAGTACAACAGTTGACTGGTCAGGAGTGTGAAGAGGCTTTATCTATGATGAATCATTCATCTGATGAAGCAACAGTTATTGAGAAAATGAAGGCCACTTTTGAACACAGACAGAAATTTGTCCATGACCCCAACATGTCTGTAGATGTCCTTGACACCTTCCCAAGATTTCTTGACATACCTGCAGTGTTTCCCCTAGGATCTCATTGAAGGTGCGGCGGATGAGAAAAAAAAACCGCTAATCGGTGTTGTAACGTAATGTGAGGACCGGGGGGGGGGGGGGGGGGGGGGGGGGGGGGGGAGTTCTGAAGGTGCGGCGGCAAGGCTTGAAGGTGCGGCGGGCCGCTGCAGTCAAATGTACATAGGGGAAACCCTGTACCTGGCCTTGTGAGTGATCATGTGTTTCTTAAGTATATTGTTGACAAATGTAGGAGTTCTTGAAGTTATATATCTAGCCATGCTGAATTTTGAATGCTAGGTTGTACTTGCATGGTAATGTTATACATAACTTTAGAAATTGATTGACTTCATTATATTCATTGTGTTAAGTGCTTAGTTTTGGGTCGGTGTGTTTGCATGTGTTTGGTAGAATGGTTTACCGCAGAGTCTTAATTTTGTAATGTCATTTTTATATCAGATTGAGCAGGACTTCCTGATGCTTTTTGGAGAGGAGACATCTGGGAAGTTCTTAGCCAGGTGGCCAACATTTTTCAGATCACACATCGTTGAAGATGCCAAAGGGCTAGTATCCACTCTACATGTTGAAGAGCTTCTTAGCTCTGCTCAAGGAGATCAGGATCGTGGTAAGTTGAGTTCATTTGAGAATGTTGTCTTTTTTATGCTTTCCATTTCACACGTAAATCACTACATTTTTACTCTTCACTGTTTAGGATGGGACTGTGATATAGCTTCACTGTGCCTGCTGCTGCATCTCATTCCACCAACCTCGAAAGGTCACAGAAAGGCTGCAAAAATCAGCGCACTTCAAGCAGAAGACTACTTGGTGAGATATCTGCAGGTACATTCTCACGTAAACATGCAGTATACAGAAGTGTTGAGAACAATTTTATTGCATTTCATGTAAGGTTAATTAATTGTTTTGAACCCACTCCTTCAGTAAAGGGCGAGACTTTAGTAGAGAAAATGAGCGGACAATTCTTGCAATTGAGTTCACTGCACAGTGGGTTCCCTTTTGGGAAATAAAAATTATATAATTAGATGATGATACTCATCATCATCACTCATCACTCATACATTATTGTAAATGTTTGTGTTATAGGTTGGTGCAAGCATGCAGATTTTCCTGTCCAGACTTGAACCCTCTCAGCCCTTCATGCTCTGTGTTGGGGAGCAGAAGAATAAGATCCACAAGTTCTACATCATTGTTGACAACAAGGCAATTCCATGCAGAGCACAAACATCAGTAGCAGCATTTGATGAACTGTTTAAGGCTCATTTTGTTTTTGGAACATCGTATTCTGAAGCTCTTGATGGTTTTTACAGTTTTATTCAAACGGCTGTATACAACATTGATGTGGGCAAGACAAAAGAAAAACCAAGAGTCAGGGAACTAAGGGCCAGATTTCTTAATATGAGAAAATAATCTGCCATAGGGAGAGCCAAAAGAATTAATCAGCTATGTTTACATGCTTTATTTGCAAAACATTACATTCAAATTCATATTCAATTTGCCGTCATCTAAAATTTCATCATGGCCTTTATCCAGGGAAATCTTTGCGTTTGAATTGTGCAGAAACTGGATGCTCATCAGTGTTTGGAACTTATTCTGGATTTAAAAAACATTTAGTTAAGATTCATGGAAATAAGGTTCCTTGTCATGCCCATGACATAGATGGAAGGAGTACAGAGAGTGAGTCACAGGTTGGATGTGATCGTGCTGCCTTTGAAATTGATTCCTTGGAGCGTAGTTACATTGAAAGTGGAGGACAGGCAATGCAAAGTTCTTCTGTCACTGAAATACATTTGAATGATATGTGTGGGTCTTTGGCTGCACAGTTGCAAACTAATATGGTAGGTCAGAGTGCAGTTCAGGTAGCGGTTGAGACAATTGAAGAATTGTTTGATGGCTTACAAACCAAGTTAAAGGAGGCTGTTCTGGATAATATTCCATCAGAGACTTGTGAGGCAGTTGAGAGATGTTTTCGTTCAATTGAAAATCCACTTAAAAAATGTAATACTCTAGCTAAACGACATAAATACTTTGAAGACAAGTGGAAAATTGTGAAACCAGTAGAACATGTTCTAGGTGTTAGATTTGATGTTAGACGTGACAAGAAAACTGGAATGTATAGCCAGGTTCCTGTTAGAGATAAGTTTGTTTATGTCCCAGTCCTAGAAACTCTGAGGTCAATGTTCAATAACAAAGAAATATTAGAGGCTTTTCACCAGACTAAAGAAAACAAAGATTCTTTTTATGAGGACATTTGTGATGGTGAATATGTTAGAACCAACAGATTATTTTCCTCTGAGAAAAATGCATTACAGCTTCAGCTCTACTATGATGATTTTGAGACGGCTAATCCTTTGGGGTCCAAAAAAGGGATCCACAAGCTTGGGTGCATGTATTTTATTTTGAGGAATCTTCCTCCTAAATTTAACTCTGTTTTAATGAACATTCAACTTCTTTTGCTTTTTCACACGGATGACATTAAAAAGTATGGTTTTGATGCTATTCTGAAGCCTCTTGTGGACGATTTAAAACGTTTGGAAACGGATGGTGTATGTACACCAGTATCTGATAGCCCATTAAGAGGGAGTGTTGTTCAAATTACTGGAGACAACCTTGCACTTCATAGTATTTTTGGCTTTGTCGAATCATTCAGTGCCACATATTGTTGTCGGTTTTGCTTATCAGACGGATGCGTTACAGAGGATTTTTTCTGAGGATCAGCCCGATATTGTTTTTCGTTCTAAAGAACATCATTCTCAACATTGTAGATCTTTAAGAGATAATCCACAGTTGTCATCAGTTTTTGGCGTGAAAAGAGATTGCTTGTTTAATACACTTGCATATTACCATACTAGTGAGAACTTTGCTGTTGACATTATGCACGACATATTGGAAGGTGTGGCCCAATATGAACTAAAACTTGTTTATCAGCACTTGGTTAATACAAAGACAATTAAGCTGAATGATTTGTGTGAACGAATTCATGCTTTCAATTATGGATATATGGAAAGGAAAAATCGTCCAACTGCTTTGAAAATGGATGATAGCAATGACCTTGGTTTAAATGCAAGTCAAGCATGGTGTCTGTTGCGCAACACACCACTCATTTTTGGAGATCTCTTTGAAAACACTGATTCTCTATGGCACTTACATTTACTTTTGTTACAAATTGTTTATATTGTTTTCTCTCCCCGTGTAACAGAGGGTATGATTTGTTTTCTTAAACATTTAATTTCAGATCACCATAGCCTTTTCAAGACCATTTTCCCAACCAAAAGATTGATACCAAAGCACCACTTCTTAGTGCATTACCCCAGCTGTATTAGAAAAATAGGCCCCATTTTACATGTTTGGTGTATGCGTTTTGAGGCCAAGCATAATTTCTTCAAACGCTCAGTTAAGAACTTCAAAAATGTAACAAAAACTATGGTGAATGCACATCAATCACATATGGCCTTTTATTGGGAAACTTTACATTTTGAAAGATTTGAGCATGGACCAATTCATGTTGAGATGGTGTCTATTTTGGAGGGGTGTGAAGTAATATGTGAGTGTCTCAAATTTAGCTCACATTGTGATGCTCATACAACTAGTTGGGTAAAATATTTTGGAAATGAGTATCATGTAGGATTGTTTGTGAGTTGTGGCCTACAGTCTGATATGCCTGTATTCAAAAAAATTATTAATGTACTTTTGAATGGGGGCTGTGCATATCTTGTATTGTGTGAAGTTGTAACCTTGGGATTTGCTGACCATTTCAGTGCATTTTGTGTAGAGGAGAGACCTTGTCCTTTTCATATTGTGAGTGTTGCAGATTTGTTTTATTACAAACCTTTTGACAAGCAGTTTTCATATAACTCTGATGGAAATGTTTACATTGTACCTCACTGCCACATTTGCTAAATATATGGTATTTTTCTACTGAAGCCTCAACTTTAATAAATGTTTTATAGTATGGGCTTTTGTCTGTGCAAGTTTGTTACTCAACGGTGGGTAAAATATTTTCATTTTCATTAGTTTTAGTATTAGACAAAAACATTTATTCAGTGCCAGTGACAACACTAATTGGGGTTAAATTAACACTTGTATGGATTTAAAAAAATAACTCTATACACTAGTGTAACAAAAATGTAACACTATTGGTGTAATGGAGAGTTAATTATTAACTCTGATTAGATGTGTTAACACTGGGCCAGAGTTATATTATCAACACTTTAGGGAGTGTTAAAACAACACTTCAAAGATTGGGACAAAATAAACACTGGTCTAGTGTTAAAAATGACACTCTCAGAGTTGATTTAACACTTACAAATTTGCTGTGCACCCCTGTAGTCTGTATTCGCCTGTGATAGAAAACAGCCAGGAAAAACGAGCGAATCGGAAAAGCCGTAGAAGTCTACATCACATTAAACATTAGCTATGCAGTTAGCCCGCCCTCAAGAAAACATTATTAGGCTGCCTGCTGACAGACCCACTAGAGGGAGCGTCATAGTGCTGTTAGCCAATCAGAGGCGATACGTTTGCATATCATTAATATTCATAATAATCCTCTTGCGCTATCCCTGCTCTCGTTTTCACCTAACTAAAATAGCTTGAAACAAGACAACCACAGCACATTTTTGTCGAAACCAACTCTTGTGACATTATTTTAGACAAGAGACCACCACAAAATTAATGATAATACAATGGAATGAGACCTTTAATTCTAATATAAACTGATGCATTAAACCCACAATACTGCATTTTTACATTATGGACAGCTATGTAGTTTCACAATAAAGGTGGACAGGTAGCCAAACTCTGTTGTTGTGTGTGTAATAACACCTTTATAACAAGCTATGTGCAGGCAGCATACTCCATATTTTTTGGTGATGACAAATTTGTAAGAGATATATTTTGGTACAAAGATGATCCATTTAGATGTAGGTAATTAGGCTATTATAATTCAATTAGGTTTACCTGAGAAGAGCTGGTCATAACTATCGGATATCACGTGGTTGCAGATACTGAAGAAATTTTTGTTTTATTTAATGCTCTGAAAGCATACTATTGAAGGGGTTATAATGTTCATGATTTTGCCCTATGGTCAAGAGTCCATAAAAAAAGAGGTAAATCCATATGATGTTCTCCCTGGGCATTTCTTGGCAGTAGTAGCATTCCAATATCTTGCAAAAAGTAAGGCTCCCGGACTTGAACACTAAGGGCTACTTTCCAGATCTTTAATGTTGTTGCTGTTATAATTATTTTTTATTGCTTAGCAATTTTGCACACTGGAGCCAAGTGAAAACTTCCCCTCAGCGTTTTATAGTTTCACAGCTCATAACACTCCAGTAAAGTTGCAACATGCATGCCTCAGTGCGCGGCCATCACATACTGTAGCCTCTCAAGTTTCTTACTTATAATCCATGACCATTCAAGTCTTTATCTTATTCCACGACTACAGTGCGCAACAAAAACATCGATTGTTGGTATACATTGTCTTCTTTATCCAAGATGACAAGTTATATTTTCGCTGGCGCACGTCTAACGTGAGTGAGACGGATGATAACTTATTGTTATTCAGCTAGCTCCGCAGCTCTCGCGCTTTGTTCACTCTGTCATCAATCCTCGTATGCGACGGCTGACAGTCAAGCAGTGATTAGAGGAGAACTCTTCGAAGCCACTGACCTTGCCTGGACATGATATGAATATGCATATATGAAGGAACAAGTGGTACATATTTAAGGCTGAAAACCCAAGATACATGTATGATTCAACTATGACTACCAACACAGATATGTTCAATATTATGAAGTAAAAGTACTGGGTTATGGCAACTTGCATCCTCTGATCAGAGATATGGGCACGTAGCCAAAGGAAGAGGTGTATAGGGATGTAATTTTATAGTATGCTTGTGTGTGTGTGAGCGTGTGTGTGATTCCATCAGCATCAACCACATTGTTTCTCCGTCCACTGCAGTAGCACGAGGCTTGCTATAAATCACCGCGTATTATTGCCGCGCTGTTATCGCCCTTCTTTCTCCGCCTCTTTCTCTCAACCAGCCGTCCTGATTGGTTACCTTGCCAACTTAGTCTTCCGCCCCCTTCCTTCGATCTTGTGATTGGTAGGGGACACGTCTCCTTGAGCTGTCTGTCAAAGTTTTCTTTTACGCTCCCAGTTAGTTGCCTAGTCAAATGATGCACTCGGTTCTCAGACGCTGAATGCGCTGCGTACCTATAGAAGGGGGGAAACAGAATACTTACGGGACGAGGAGGAAAACTAAATGCAAAGACTGTCACTCATGCTCTAAGTAAGCCATTTCGAGGGAAGTTTTTGTGTGCTCTATCTGCACACTGTTTGGCGCGTTTATCTATAAAATAATAACTCACGTTTACGTGTCGTGGGAATAAATTTATCTTTATGTGCACCAGGATTTACATGTCCTTTGGCAGTCCTTCAACGGGTTTCAAATACCAGCTGGCAATATTCAGGATCTCGTCCTTTCTTCTCATTACTCCTTTTTGTGTGAGGGTCATTAGGGGGTGAGAACAAGGGTAGGCTACAGAAACATCTTGTTGGAGAAGGATCTCATGTAATTGCTGGATGCGCTTGAGGTTACTGACATTTCTTGACAACAATACAGCAATTCCAAATCGTTTTATTCTTCTGTAAGGACTACAAAAGCAGCAAATTTCGTCAAAAGGAAAGACATACACTGAAGATCAACATGAACTGCCTCATCTTGCAAAACGTGCTGGCTAGCGCCCTGCTGTTGATGCTTTGGGAAGGTAAGTTAGCCTACATTCCGCACTTTAACAAGGACTTGCACGGGGACGTGTTTCATACGTCTCCCTTCGTGCGCTGTTAAGGCACAAGAGTTGAATACTAATGCAGTTGTGGCCGCATGCCGGGGCTTTACCTCTCCATGAATCATACGTGTCTGTGAGTCGGGGTTTGTTTTGCTCAGAGTGAGTGAATGTGTGTGTGCTCGAGTGTGCATCGGTCTCAAAGCATACACGCATCTTGCGATGTGTTTGCCAAACACAGCAGTGTCTCCCCCGCTGTCCCACAACCGTACATCCTCAGCATATTAATATGGACCCAATAGAAAATTCCAAAGCCAGGCTGTTATTTGTAAGTAGGCTGGTGGGGGGGGGGGGGGGGGGGGGGGGGGGGTTAATGGTGGTGTCAAAATCACGACTAGGAGACGCAGTGCTTAATACATACCACACTTAAAAACGAGTGTGGCGTGTACTGTATGACAAAAAAGAACAGCTGCATATGTCCACCCTGGATTGACCATGTGATTGTAAACCCGATGCTTACAGCTTTATTTGAACGGTTCCGCAAAGACAGCTTTGGCTATTTATCTCAGTGGCGCACAGATCCAAGCGTGTGGGTGCGCATACCTTTAGCCCTATGCTATATCTCCCCACTAGACGCAGATAATTTACATGTCGTGTGTGGGGTAATTGGGCAACTCCCGCACACATTCGGATGAATCACAGGGCATTCTGATGTGTCCAATTGTCAACTATTATTAAAGACGCGTTGGTGGCTAGGCAAAGTACACCGTTGCTTTTCCGCTCTGCAGATTTTTACGACAAACTTGTTGGCTTGGAGAACGTTTTAGGCCAGTGTTTAATTTGTCTGATATTCGACAACAACGTCCGATACTAACATCCATGATCATCTGACTCCCTTTTGGTGCTTTCACTTATCCCTTACTCTTACAGTTATGACACAAATAATATTCAGTATTTTCTGTACAGTGACAGTATTCATTTACCACTGTTATTATATTATTATATTCATTTACCAATGCATTACTCAAGAAATGGATGTGGACGCGATAACATCCATATCCAATAACATTTTATCAGTTACAGAACAGGGTTTCCATTTGGTGAAGTTAATCTGCTGCTTACCTGGGAGACACAAAGCATACATCACTGTATTTTTTTTTATAGCAGGCATTACTGAAGTCTTCTGCAGAAGAGATTGTGTGTGTTTGTGTGTGTGTGTGTGTGTATGAGAGAGAGAGCATTTAAGTGGATTGTCTGAGGCAGTAGATGAGGTTTTATGCAACTCTAAGGCATTTTAGGAAGAATGAAATGGAGAATCTAGGCAACATTTCAAGCCATTCATAGGCTCACAGTGAAATTAAACATTTCTAAAGCAAATTATAAATGTGTGTGTGACATCAGTGTATGTGTTTTGAGATATACAATAGGCCTTCCTCATTTATGTGTGTGTGTGTGTGTGTCTATGTGGTTTAGGATGTGTGCCCATCTCTCCTGGCTGTTTGCAAGCTGTCTCTCTAGTTCAGGATTTTCCATTTAATTCACTTATCCTACCCCCGCATTTCTCCCTCCACCCTTCTTTCCCTCTCTCCCTCTCTCTCTCCCTCTATCCCTCACTGGCGTGGCAGCTCCAAGATGTTCCTGCACTTCTCATGTCTCTTATCAGATCATATTGAGTGGCCTTCCCATGCTCAGACACACACACACACACACACACACACACACACACACACACAC
>JAGFZM010000013.1:880741-898493 GCA_017657215.1 Limnothrissa miodon
ACACACACACACACACACACACACACACACACACACACACACCTTCTCCCACGTGGAGCCTCACTGTTCGGTGGTCACTCACATCTCTCTCCCCTCTCTTCTTCTTTCCTGATGACTCTGATTACAGAGATTTAGCCATTAGCCATTCTCTCTCTGTCTTTCTTTCTCTCTCTCTCTCTCTCTCTCTCTCTCTCTCTCTCCCCCTCACTCTCTCACACACACACACACACACACACACACACACACACATATTTGGATTTACGCTAAGAACATATAGGCTGCTTCACCTGGAGTGAAGGTGATGTAGGTTCACAAGGGGATTCAGTTTAATTGTTTATTAGCACATGCTGTTGACTTAAACATGCTGTTCACTAGCACATGCTGTTGACTACCACATACTGTTAACTAGCAAATGCCGTTAACTAGGGCATGCTGTTGACTAGCGCAAACTGAAATTAACCACAATTATGCATTGGGTGCTGTGGCATTTCTGTTCAACAAATCCATATTATGCAACTTTTGTACTTTAGCTGAAATGGAGGGAAAAACACCCACCAGAGGCATTTGAAGGGCCTTGCACATTTAGCTTTTCTTTCTGTTTTTGACATTTTAGCTCCCTCTACGTTTGACAGAACAGACTGACTGAGCGAGTCATGAGAGCATGGGAGAGAGAGGGAACAGAGAGAGAGAGAGAGAGAGAATGGCAGAGAAGAGAAAGAGAAAGAGAGAGAGAGTGGGGGGATATAGATTGCAAACATCACTTTCACAAAGTGATTTAGTCCAAACATTGCATGTGGGGACTCCTAGCAAAGCACTACTCTCTCTCACTCTCTCTCTACTAGGTGAACACTGATAGGCCAAAGAAACGTGGTCTGTACTAGAGTGCCTTTGGTGGGAGAGTGGCTACAACTCCATTCACCGCAATGGTAACGGTGTTTGACAGCAATGGCGGCGTATGGAGACCCTCAAAAATTCCAGGAAGTAAGCATAAGCTAAGCGAGATTCAATGTAATTCAATGGAGCACATTGATGGAGCTACACTTTTTCAAGATAAGATGTTTAAACAGTCATTTCCATGCCAGTTGTACATCGAAATCAAATTGTCACGAGTAGTTAAATATGTTGACGGATTGTCACCGTCTAGACTAATAGATTTAGTGAATATAAACTTATAAAAGGTTCTTATAAAAACACATGGATAATGATGACGGATGGTATAGGTAGGTTAACTGTACAACGTTGTCATGTTAAAATGTTATATATGCATTTTATTTATCATAAAATTTGGTTATACATATACAAGAAAAATGCTGTTTACAGAAGTAGATCAATAAGAACAGTTAACAGAACCTTTATTTGCCACGGATTTGAATCTAAATATTATTTATTGAACATTTTCCTGTGAGTACAGTTGTTACGTTGTGAGCCCAGTCACTTAACAAAACACTGTTTAATCGCCTGTTGGTATTATTGACTTTACAGTATGGCTTTACGGTATGGCTCTGTCAAGTCTGTAAGATAAAGTAAAAAAAACAATATTACGATCTACATTGCTGTTGATGACTCTACATGTTTAGTAAACTTAACATCGATCAAATTAATTAACACAACTGTACAAATGTGGCGAAGCCGATTGTCGTAGATTTCCTATTGATTTCAATTGCCCTCCAAGCACTAACTGGAACTTTCTGAGGGCTACATGGACCACGTGATGATAAGCGCTCGGTCTTCCGGTGGCGCCACTCTCCCACTGAAGGCACTCTAGTCTGTACATGCTCAAGGTCCAAGTACTTCATTAGTGTTAATTATTCTTTTGAAAGCAATCGCCATTATGGGTGTCAGCTGATATCGCCATAGAGATTCTTATTAGCACCAGGCAACAACAAGCAGGAAGAGGTACAGGGCCTGGGATGCCCCAGTAACGAGCTTTTGTGGCAAACAGGTGGAGCAAGCTTTTAATTAGACTGTTCATGGACTGTGGAGGACCTGTTGCAGGAGGTAGAACAATAGCCAACGCCTCACAGTTGGGGCCTTTGATGTTTTTTTTATCTTCACATTGCATTTGTTTGATGAAAAATATTTTATGGAAAAAATGAGTTCTATACAAGGTCACAGTCCTATAGGACGTGCAGCATCAAAGTCCTGTCTGCTGGAGTTAATAGCACAGTAATGTTTTCGGAAGGATAAGGCCACCGTGCCTTAGAATACAAAAAGAGGGAATTCACTGGGTTTTCTCTGGAGGTTTGTCGCCTGCCATGTGCTGGCCCATGGTTCCTGAGCTCAACCCCCACCACATACACACACACACACAAACACACACAAACACAATAAACACACACACACACATACACAACTCAACTCGCTTCAGGGCTGAAAGAGCTATCATCAGCCCATCGGCACCAAAACCCCTTTACCCGCCCCCCCCACCCCCCACACACACAACCAGGAGCCCAAAGCTTTTTACCGTTTCCTCTGTTCTCTCTTTCCTTCTTGTTTTTTTTTACACTGATGATATCACCACGCCAACTCATCAGATGCCTTTGCGAGAGAGCACATGCCAAGGAGGTGGTGGCAGCACCATGGATACTGACAGATGAAGCGATAGCAACACGCTGCTGGGGCGGCGTGCGTGTGTGTTGATGTGTGTGCGTATGTGTGGGTTAGGGGGTGCTGGAGGGGGGAGTCACAGGTGAGCATGTCGGTCGTGGCTCGGCGACTGATCCTCCTCGTTACCACGGCATGCGGGGGAAAAGTTGGGTCAGGTGTATTGAGCGCATGGTCGTCGCATCCTCCCCGTTTTCCCTCGCTCTCTCCTCATTTTTGAGAGCAGCAGCGTGCCATGGCGCGCCGTGCTGCCCTCATCCGCCGGTGCGTCTCTGCGTCTGAGATTAAGAGGAAGCGAGGTGGCGTGCACTGCCAGCAAGCGACAGATGCCTTGCCTTGCAAATCCGGAGGGGCCTTTCTGCTCGCCTCCTTTGCTTTGAAGAAATTCACACTTTTTCTAGGCCACGTTGTTGCTCTTGTTGTTTCCATTCTCGCTCACTCTCTCTCTCTCTCTCTCTCTCTCTCTCTCTCTCTCTCTCCTATCTCTCTCTCTCTCCCAGTCCCTCTATTGCTCGGAGCTAGGCTTACACTCTAGGCCTCCCTAGTGTTGTCTATTTATTTGTTTATTTATATATTTCCACAAAGCTGGCTGGCTGGAGTGGAGATGTAGCTGCCTCTCCAGCCCCGTCTTCTTCATCTGTTTCCAGATTCCAATTTAGGCGTTCAGAGATCCTCTTGCGCACTTTCTCTTCACTTCTCTCTCTCTCTCTCTCTCTTGTGCATGCACTGTGTCTTTCCCTCTTTCTGTTTGTTTCTCTCTCTGTGACTCTTTTGTGGAAGAGGCGGGGTGTTGACATAAATTTCGCAGCCAAATCAAGGTGACTGGGGAAAGCGAGGGGAAAAGCAGTCCTGCCACGTGCCCGGGGTGTCGCACATGGCGCCGTGCACCTGTTGGAAACAGGAGTGACAGATTGCAACACCGTAGAGCACATTGATACAATGAGCTGTTGTCATGGAGAAAACAACATGAGGGCATGTGTATGTATGCATGTATGTGTGTGTGTGTGTGTGTGTGTGTGTGTGTGTGAGAGAGAGAGAGAGAGAGTGGGAGTGTGCGACAGAGTGAGCAAGAAAGGGATAAAATAAGAGAAATACAGAGAGAGGAGGAGAACCTGTGTGTGTGTGAATGAGAGAGAGAGAGATAGTGAGAGATAGTGAGAAAAAGACAGATTGGAAGCACTCACTGGCTAAATTGTGATTCAGGGTTGTTCAGTCGAAACAGCCAGCTCCAAAACAATCTGGCAAACTGGTGGCTCAGGTTGTAGCTTATGCTAAACCCAAGGTCAACAGGAACACATCTTTGCTGGAAGACAAAGACCTTGTTAGATTCGCTGCCGGGTAAATGTACCCAGGGGTCTCCTGACCCATGTGCGACTGGAGTGTAAGTTTGGATACCTTAAGTCTTAAGTCTAGTTGTCTCAGACCCCCTTCACTTAACACCTCGCCACCACTGCCGCTGTTACATTTTGTTTCTCAGAAGGCAATTACACACAAGCTGCCAGTCCCATAAATAATGATTACCGTTTGCCGAGTGGTGGCTTTATAATTTTAATTACAATTATTATTATATACGGTGTACGGAGCGTAATTTTATGGAAATGAACAGCCACGGTGACTGGTGTGGGACAGGTAGTTTCCCCATGTTTAATTACTGTAGTACCCCAACCACCCTCCACCCCGCCACCCCCACCCCCATCCCCATCACCACCAGGCCCAGCCTCACCCCCAGCGTGCTGCTCCCTGTGTGGGCCTCACTGCCCTACACATGAATATGTGCATGAGATTGCCCTCACTCGAATAATCATGAAAAAGAGGCCATGTTTTATTTAGTATTCGGAGGAGAGCGAACGCTGAAGTGCTACCCTGGTGGAGGTACGTGTCAGCACAGATGTGAGATGAGAGTCGAGCGTTGGGCTCTTAACAGTTGTATCATCCACAGTGTGTTTTGCACACTAATGCTAATATCCACTTAGTCAGATGTATATGGCAGTGCTCTTAGGGTGGTGCTCTTACACACACTCATATATGATACTTCTTGGAATTGAGAGTCTTGGAATTGGAATGTGTGTCTTATTATTCTTAAAGCCATTTGCAGTTTATGCCATTTGCCAGCGAGGCCTGACTAAACTGTCTCACGTATGACATAACTGTTTTTGTTTCATTCTGACCCTGCTGTTTCTGTCATGAGATACAGTACAGTATAAGGTGGAAAATAATGCTTGGAGGTTGAATCAGTACACACGCTATCTACATTTGTTGTCAGGGTCTAATCATACTCTGATACTGATCAATACTGATTCAGTGCAGACCACGTCAACATGGGATGACCAACGCCACCTTCTGCCAACCTGGAACCATACTTAAGTCAGGCTATTTCCTTGTCAAGTTGAAGCAGCTGGTGGATATTTATGTGAATTATTATGTCTTTCCCTTGATGCGCATAATTATAGACAAAGCTCCTGTTCCTGATTTTTCTAATCATAGTCTGACTCAGTCTCCTGTTCTACTGATTCAAGTTCAAAATGACCATCAGAATGTACCCAATTATAATTATACACACATTTCACTGCACTGCAAGCACTACTATATGACCCTATCTGACCTGACTATTTCATACCTGCTTTGGCCGGATTCAATCCATGCTGAGCTAATACTGAAATATGACTTGAACAGTGGTGGCTAAAGATTGATCTGAGAGGAATTGTGGAATTCTATGGAATTCTGTGGAACTCTTCTGTGGAATTCTGAACATTACATTTTGAGAACACTGTTTCCATCAAAGATTCTAGAGCGCTACTCTAGAATCTTTGGTTTCCATTATGAAAAAGATATGGCAGGTTAAACCGACAACTATGAATAACAAAATGAAAGGACACGCACAGTGAGGCTGTCAAAGGGGAAATGATAAGTTATTGCAGTGTGCTTACATTTGAAAGGCTACTTTACTTTTTCTTACATTCCGGCCTTATATACTTAATAATGGAAATATTAAGAAACTAACAAGGTGATTTAGTTTAACATGTGAACTTGTGCGCAGTGTAGGTCCATTTACTTCACTTAGGCTGATGTGGTACCGATTGTAATGGGAACGCAACCCAGGAGAGCAAACCGAGGAGAACAAAATGGAGGAAAGTTGGGGTGAGTTGGTGCTATGTCTGGAAATGTGTTCTAAGCATACATACATGTTTACACACATACTCTCTCTCTCTCTCTCTCTCTCTCTCTCTCTCTCTCACTCACACACACACACACACACACACACACACACACACACACTCACACACAAATAAGCAAACAAACAAAACTGGGTGATGTATAGGAAACATTCCCACTTACAAAGAGAATTTTGCACTTCTCCATGCACGCCTTCATCTCCATCTCTCTCTCTCTCTCTTTCACTCTCTCTCTCTTTCTCTCTCAGACACACAAACACACACACAAAAACACACACAGCTCCAGCTCCACACACATAATCATAATACTGCAACCCACTGCCACTGTTATTGGAAGCACAAGCAAGATAAATACAGACAATTCCCCCAGTGAGGGTGTTTGCAGTAAATCAATGAAATGGTCCAGGGGACCTGGCATATCTATATATTCATGCATCCATGTGCTCGTAAATAACCCTCATTGATCTCTTATCAATAGCGGCATATATAGAGGAACTTAATAAAATACTAGCCCTGAGAAAATCCTCATTTTGGCTCTGCTGTGCCTTGGGATTGAGCTGTCAAGAGCATTGTGGGCCTGTTTTTTTTTTTCCCTTTCGTGAGTTTTGTGCTCTTTGTATGTTGGGGCAACCTGCCACAGGTCTGTGTGTTGGCCGATTGGGAAGCAGTTTGGAGTAGATTGGGAGTGTGTGTGTGTATATGTGTGTGTGTGTGTGTGTGTGTGTGTGTGTGTGTGTAGAGGAGCTTGTCGGGGGGCCTATCCTGTCCTTTATTACCGCACACACAAAGCCCGCCACTGAATCAATGGCAAGGGCTTAGACTCTAATACCAGCAACATTGTGTGTGTGTGTGTGTGTGTGTGTGTTGTGCTGTGCTGTGTGCGCCCATGCATGTGTGAGTGTGGTGGTGATGTTTCAGAGGCGGACTGACATGCACACACATGCACATCGGTGTCTGCGCGTGCACAGCGAGAGAGAGAGAGATCTGGGGAAAAACGCAAGACAACAGCACAGATAAGGGAATCGGAGCAGTTTTCCTATCTCCGAAGCATTGTTTCCTGCTGTATTTCAGGGCAGCAGTTAACACTCTGTCATGCATCCACTTATGTGAAGGCATCTGTCTGATCCATAATTAGGAGCGCAATTCTGTGGAGCGCCTGTGAGTTAAAGAGAACACCGCAGACAATGCAGGCCATTCACACTAACTGCCTTTAATGTGGTGTCTATAGCAGAGCCATACAGCAGCTGTGCCATGGAGCTCTTTGAGCACCCCATGTTAGAGATAATTGACTTAAGTGTATGTGTTGCGGTACACAGCACTGGCTGCCTTGTCCTGCTGTAAACTCAGTGAAGACGCTCTGCTATTTGAGTCGTACATGTCTTCCTGTTAAATTAAACTTTTTTAAATTCGTCTTTGCAGGGGTTTATTTGGCTAAGCTAAGGCTGTGGCTTTCTGTGTTCAGCTTTTACACCCCCCCCCCCCGTCTCCTCCACCACACACATACACTCACACACACCTGGGTCAGACCCAATGAGATTACATTTGTTTTTTTTTAGGGGAATGAGCAACACAACACAAGGGGCTGCGAATGCGGAAGCAGCGACGGGGGACAGAAGATGTGGAGACTAGACAGAGCGACAGGCCCTGTCAGTGCAACACAGTGACATTAAAATATCTGTCTCAAGTTAAAAGAGGTGCTGGCTTCAATCAGAGTGCAGCAGATTAAATGTGTGAATGAGGAGTAAGAGAGAGAGAGAGAGAGAGACAGGAAGAGCGAGAAACAGAGAGAAGGATAGCTAGAGAGAGATAGGGGGAAAACGAGTGAGTATATATGAGAGACAGATAGAGGCAGTCCAGTGTAGAGCTGACTGCTTTTGAAGAGATCTTTGAAGTCTACTCTCATAATTAAATGCTGCTTCGCAAAAAGCTTCGCAAAACTGCAGCAGCTTGAGAATGGCAGCTCTAAGGAACACTAACTAAACAACAGCACTAGCAACAACAACAACATTAGCAAACCCAACAGCAGCAGCACACCAACAAAGAGTCCAGCCATCTCCCACAAGCTGCCTTTTTGCTGAAGCCGAGCCACGAGTCTGGCTAGAGATGACATCTGTAGCCACGTCCAATCCCATTAGGCCTCCATCAGTCTTGCCGTTCAGAGAGAATCCCTTCTGCTCCTTCACCAGCACCAGCACCAGCACCAGCCCCACCAACCCCACTCTTTTCCCTGCCTTCATAATCCCATCATTGGGGAAGGAGAATACCACAGGGCAAGCTGTCCCTGGGTGCTTGTCTTTGGTGGGGTAAAACCACAGTGCGACCCATGTTAAATAATGTGTGGTTGTGGATGGGTGGGTGTATGTATGTGTGTGTGTGTGTGTGTGTGTGCTTTGCTCATGCCCATGACAGCAGCACAAAGAGCTGGAGGTGCTTTTCTATGGATATCAGTGTGCTCTTGTGTCTCTGTGTGTGTGTGTGTGTGTGTGTGTATGTGTGTGTGTATGGTCGAGACGGACGTGCAGGAAAATAAATACAGCCTAGGAAAACAGATCGATAAATATTTTAGCAGCTGCTTCACACTCACTCGTTATTTCTTTCTTTCTTCCCCTCTCTCTCTCTCTGTCTTTCTCTTTGTCACACGCACACACATACATACACACACACACTCTCTCTCTCTTTGGAAAACCGGTCCTGCTGGCTAAAAATGAGAAAAGGTGGTGATAGACGGAGAAATGAAGGATGCTGAATTTCAGAGAGAGAGAGAAAGAGAGAGAGAGATAGAGTTGGCAGAGAGGACTAGTGAATGTGGGACAGGTGGGTAGAGGGGCACTCGCTAATCTGAGAGACTGAGTGTGAATTTGAAGACTAGAGTGAGTGTATGAATTTGAGGCCTAGTGCAAGTGTGTGTGTGTGAATTTGAGCGATGTACGTGTGTGTGAGCTTGAAGTGTAGTGCACGTGTGTGTTAATGCGAAGACCAAAGTGAGCATATATGAATTTGAGGATTGGTGTGGGTGTGTGTGTAATTTTGATCACTAGTATGAGTGTGTGAGTTTGAAGACTGGTGTGAGTGTGTCTAAGTTTGAAAACGAGGGTTGAGTGTATGTGAGTTTGTGGAGTGTGTGTGTTTGAGTTTGAGTTTGAGGAGTTTGAGCGTGAGTGTGCGTAGAAGTGTGTGTGAGAGAGTTTAAGAACTTGTGTGGTTGTGCGTGAGTTTTAAGACTAGGGTGTGTTTGTTTGTGAAGACTAGGGTAAATGTGTGTGAGTTTAAGGACCCCAGTGAGTGTATGTACTGTAAGTTCAAGGACTAGGGTGAGCCTGAAGACTATGTGTGTGTCAGAGGACTACTGTGTGTCCTCCAAATACAACTTTTCACTGTGGTTTCCCTTTATCCATTCACCCCTGTGTATGGTGCATGACCCCCCTCAACATCTGGAGTTAATAGCCCACATCATTAACAGCTGTACAGTAGCTCTCTTAAAGGGCTATATACTGCTAGACATGACAGACTCGTTTACACCATATATTTGGATAGTTCCCAAAGAATTGTTTAATATTAGCAGTTATGGGAAGCTTGCATATTTTGAAAAGAAGATGTTTTCATTCGCCATTAACTCAAAACACATGACTTGTATTGTAAACTGCCTTAATCTGTTGGACCATTCAGAAGATTTGATTCTTGATGAGAAGTTGACTTGCAAGGTGGAATCAAATAAAGTATGTAAAATGTGTGTGTGTGTATGCGTGTGAGCAAGAATGCTAAGGAATCTAGAGGTGGAAACCTGAAGCCTAATGAGTGCTGTAGCAAAATCAATATTCTTTGGAGGTACTCGTTAGCAATCGTTAGCCTGGCTAGCCTTTTTGCTCTAAATTCTCCAAAATCATACAGTACATCCTGATAGTTGAACTGTCAATTGATGATCCAGTCTAATATTAATTTCAACCAAAAATTGAGACCAGTGTGTACCCCAAAAATTATACTCGGAAAAAGAGTTTGGTTTAGTGTGCCACGGTATTAAAATGTCTGTTTCAGGTAGCCTTATTCCTCTAAGAAAAACCCTATTTGGTGGATGGCATCACTTGCCAATGACACAGGAATATGCATGATTAAAAAAAAAATGAATGTAAATATCTTACACATGACTTGGCCAAATGAAAAGAGAAATTATTTATCAGTAACGCTAACGTTAATTTTCTGCCCCCCCTCACCGCCACTTAAAGCTTTTTTGCTGTTGACCTGTTTGGGTCACATGGTTAAGTGATTCCCCAAATCTCCTTGCTCTTGCCTGGCGTGAGTAAACCCTTCAACCCATCAAGGAGAAGGGCACACCGAGTGGTGGGGTCGTGGGACGATTAGCTGTGAGATGGCGTGAACAAGTGGCGGTCGGTTGGTCGGCCGGTCAGATGTGTGCAAGCGTCGAGATAACACCCATTTGAGCCGCTGGCCGTCACATGCCTCAGTGGAGCTGCGGCTCACTCCAATTAAAAACACCATACTGTCCCTCCTCCAGGCCTGTCATGTCCGCAGGGTACTTAACAAACGACTCAAGCATTATGAGCAATATGGGTGGCATCCGCTATGTTTAATTCAGAGGGGGTGGGGGAGGGCAGAGATGGACAGAAGGTTCGGGGTAGAGAAATCATTTTAGGCGAGGGAAAGATAGAAAGAAAGAGAGAGAGAGAGAGAGAAAACAGAATATGAAAGAAGATGTGGGTGGAATGGTCAGGCCAGCGAGAGGAGTTATAAAAAAATGATTGAAGGAGAGTGGAGAGAGACGTAGGGGAGTGGCAGAGGAGGGAGGGGGAGGAGGAGGGAGGGAGGGAGAGAGAGAATGAGACAGATGGCAAGGAGGGAGGAGGCGAGAAAAGGGCGTCAAAGGGTGGCAACAGGCTGAGAGGGAGGATGAACTGAGCTGAAGATGGGCAGTAATAAAAAACGGCAGCCTGCTTCTCCCGCTTCATAAAAGAGGAAGAGGGGGGAGGGAAGGGTTAAAAAAAAAAGCTGTGGGAGGATGGAGCATTATTCCTGCGAGTGGATGCAGTAAAAGCATTTCAGGGTCACTAGCAAAGTGGCCTAGCCTATGCCTTGTGCCGGTGCTAATGCGGCGCAGACCTTTCATTAAAGGATAATTCCAGGGAGACGCGCCACTAACAAGAAGCCTTTCCCTCATCGCACCTTGGCAATGACTAGTAGTTAGCTTTTTTTAGTTGGCCACAGCTTATTTTCAAACACACACACACACAACAAAGATAGTCTTTTCCACGGTTTGCCTCATCATCTGTAGTCTTTTTTAACACTCCTGTGGGACGCATAGCAGTCAGTCAGTGGGGATGTGTCACCGCCATCATGCCACAGTGCTTTCATTGGTTATATCTAGTTATTTTAATGGGCCCTCACTCGTTAGACTGCAGCTGTGCAAGGCGACTAAACAACTATCAGGCAATGGTATCAACACGGATCTAGGCAGTTGAGACCCAGAGAAAAATTGATGGAGTATGACAATCTTCTCACAGACCTTCTAAAAGCGACGTCTCACCTTGTTCGCAAGGGAACCTCTATGTGTTAATGTGACTGGGAATCGCAGGCAAGCCTAAGACTGATGGGTCGACACAGTGTTGATGGATAGTACTGCAACGGGCAGGGATTGGCTGTTATTCTGTCTGTTGCATAGTGGTAAATTTGAATGCCATACATTGAAGGAAGGCAATGTAAATGTGTGGACATGTATGTGTGTGTGAGTATGTGTGTGTGTGTGTGTGTGCGTCGGCAATAGGATTGGTAGTTGCATGCATGTATGTGTGTGTGTGTGAGACAGAGAAAGGCTTTGCTATCCCACTAATTGTATGCAGGATGAGGACTGGGCGAGTGATTGAGCAGTGATATTAGCCCTAATTAGGTCCACCGTCAGATGGCTCTCTGTTATTGTGATGCGATATTCCGCTAATTTGGAGAGGGCTAAATTTCTCTGCGGACTTATTCTCTTCTGTTGGACCATCGGTGGGTGGAGCGCAGCCAGTAAGCAGACTGTATCGAGTGCTGGCTTTCCCCTCTCCCCCCAAACAAAAAAGAATATTCCAGATTTTTTGGTGGTGGTAGTGTGTGTATGATGTGGTGTGTGTATGTGTGTGTGTGTGTGTAGGGAGGGTAAGGAGGGTAGGGCATGTTGATGCATACCCTTTTGTGCTGTTCTGGATGATTGCAAAAGCCTCCTCGCATTCACAGGCAAAGCTTGTTTTTGGGCATGAATGCAAATGGATTGTGTGAAACCAGTTATTCTCTGAAAAAATGTGTTGAATGTCATTCATTTTCAGGGCTAGTTTTGTGTATATTTAATTATCATTTGTTAATTAATTTTATGGAGTTGAGTCTCTTGCCTCGATTTTCATTAAAAAAAAAATCCTCATCAGCTTATTTTACTCTGAAGTGTAGATTCGGGCAGCCCTCAACACTTGGGTGGGGTACCCTATTAAAATACCTGACTCATTGTCCTTGTGGAAGCCTTATGAACTCAGGCATTACAGCTCGCAAGACTGCAGATTGTGTTAATGTTGTGTGACACTGATGGGAAATGATTGCGATTATCCAAGAGCAGATGTGCTTCAGAGAGTTTTGAGTTCTCAGAGTGACGTTGACAATGAAAGCTTGAAATTGAATTTGAATGTAATGTTTTTTCAATGCATCATTGTTGCCAAACAAATAGCCTTCTCGAGAAAGTGGATATTTTTGACTGAAACTTTTCCTTGCGAAAAAAATGAGACGGCCAGTATTTCCAGTCGTCCAAAAAAAAAAAAGTTTTTAAAATGAATTTTTGGAAGATTGCCCGGCCAGAGAGCCATTAGTGAGGGTCTTATCATTGTTTAAATTACATGATCCAATTAATTTGATATTTTACTCTCATTATTTCAATAATTTACATAATAAAATCAGGCCATTTGTAATTGGAGTGACTCATTCTAATAAGAAAATTAAACTTCACTCTGAACTGCTACGGAGAACATTTTTCCCCAAGCTTATTTGATAACCATGCATTATGGATAAGATATCCTAATGCAATCAAGTTCTCCCTTATTCTCCTCTATTCTTTCGACTCTGCCTCTGTCTCCCCTTTTCTCTCTCTTTCCCTTCCTCTCTCACTTCATCACTGTCCTGTTCAAGCCACTCAAGTCCTGGCCTCATAAAACATCACTGGTTTTATCGCCTCTGCGACCTTTTCCGTGGTCAACACACACTCAATTTCCATTAACAAATAATGAAAGTTTGCTACAGGTCAATTAGTTGCCTAATGTCTGGCAACGTCTTGCAAGGAACAAGACTGCTGGGTTCCTCGCTGACGAGTCAATATATGTGTCCTCAATGTTGAGTGACACCCGTGGAAAGGTAGCAGCTCTGTCCTTTCAGGAGTGCTTCCCGAAACCCTCCATCAATAACGAGGCACTGTCTGCCTGTCTGTCTTATTAATACCGGCCAGATAGGCACAGCAAGATAGGAAGTGCTGATCTGAGGTCTGCCGCCTCTAGTCTGTGCCCTTAGCGGGTTTGCGCGTGGTCAGCACTTTGGATGAGAGGCGTTAGAGGTCTGTTTCTCTCGCCGCTCTCCTTTGACTCTCGTCACAGTATTTCAGCTCAGAGATCCTCGGATATGGGGATATACACCACAGGATGTAGAGAAAAATATATTTTTTTTAGTGACAGTCTACTGAATGTACCGGTCTACATAGTTATACTATCAACAAGAAATAGTTTTGCTTGTGTTTTGACATATACATGTTTTGAAATTTTTGCCTATTTGGCTGTTAAATTCAAAATTACAAAAGTGTTTTGAATGTATGAACTAATTGAATTTGGTGTGCTTGTGTTTGTGTGTGTGTGTGTGGGGGGGGGGGGGGGGGGAGAGAAAGAAAGAAAGAGAGAGAGAGAGAGAGAGAGAGAGAGAGAGAGAGAGGTGGAGAAGAAGTCATTGTTTGGTATTTTTAATTATTTTGATGTTTTTCCTCATGGTGTCAGTAAACTGTCAAATGTTTCTCCTATTGTGGTCCTATACATGCAAGCTGAATCCCTTTGAACCAGTCAGTGAAGCATGTATGCATGTACAGCAGAGAGATGTCCTCATTTTGAACATGACAAATAGACAGAGTGCATCGCTAACAGTTCAAGGTGTCGTCTTACTAAAGCTGATATGACAGATCCATGCTCCAATCTATCACCATGAAAATCTCACTGACATTTAAGACTTGATGACATGCTCTTTGAAGTAAAACAGATGGGCTTAGTGATCACAAAGAGAGCTGCTCAATCTCACACCAATCAGTTTCAGCGGGCAGCTCTATATGTGTACAAGCTGACAATTTTGTAGAAAGATGGAAAAAGAGAGAGAGAGATGAAAATGAGAGAGTGAGAGTGAGATTGGAAATCAGGAGGTTTACTCCATAGCTTGTCTGCACAGTGGCATGCCAAAGAGACACTTTAAATTACCCCACCCGGAAATTTCTTTGGACCTTGGATGTCAGCATCGTAAATTCCCACTTTAGCGTGCATTACCTTGGCGTAATGAGGTTGGAGCAAAGAGTAATTGTCGCTGCTTTTTCTTTTCTTTTTTTTTCCCTGTGACCCGTACCAATCAGTTCACCATCAATCAAAACAAAATCATTTGCATCATGTGGACATTATCGCTTTTGAGGGATGCATAGTAGCAGGCGTCTGAGCCACCACCGGGGGCAGATTTAGCCTCCGGGGCGGGAGTAATGGGCTTTTACGAAAGGCCAACTCTTGATCTAGTGCCACCAGATTTAATGTCTTTTTTTTGTGCTGGGATTATGTCCTAGCACAGTCATTCTCGGAGAAGCCAGTGGTCCCAGTGGTAAAATAATTAGGCCCAAAACGACTCCTTCTGAGACAGAGAGAGGAAGGATTGGTGTTGAATTATAACACCTGAGATCCCGAGCACAAATGAGAGCCAAGCCTCCTCCCTCGGAGCTTGTGCTGTCACATGTAAGTCACTAAAATAAAACTGAAAAATGAAAGAGCTGGACAGTTGTCCTTTTATCTGCTCTATTTTGGTGTTCAGTGGACAGATTTAAAAATGAACCACATTATGCGATGGACTGTTTCATGTCTCCATGGTTTTGTTGTTGCATCACATCACATTAGAATGGAGACATGGTTTGACGATCACGACTTTGCGTTTGCCCTTTCTATTTTTGTCATCTTCTAGAAAAAAAATGAAGTATGCCATGTTAGCGGGAAAGGCTACAAAATGCAAGGCAGGCCAATATTACCATGTTTAGCTCCGCTATCCCTCTCTGTGGTGGTGGCACATGAGTTATCTGCAAGCACAGAGCCAAGTGACGGCTTTAGTCGGCTAATCTGCAGCTAATTCGGTGGCTATTGTAAAGGCCCCAGCCCTGCCACCCAAATGGCTAGTGTGGTCGGGATAGGTTTGGGTACCGACATGCAGTACTGCTAAGGAACCGGCGGCAACATAAAGTGTAGTAGACCAAACGACAAGATGGACGTCAATGCCAGCTGTTCCCCAGCGTTTTTTTTATGTGTTCGGGTGTTCCGACATTACGCATCAGAAGCATCACTGTTGTCTTTGTCAATGCTGCGACAACAGCATTGTGTATAAACTTTCCATAGTTAACATTAAACACTATAAGTTTGCTAAAAGTAAAAGAATTACTGTTGTTAAAACATTTCGGGGAAAAGGCCAAACTTAAGATATTTCTGTCATATTCAACTACGGCAGATTATCAATGGACAATTAAGAAGTAACATTTTTGAAAAGGTGACATATACAAAATACTGACGCTGTTTTATACCAGCACTAGGGGTGGGCAATATAGACGATATATACCGTATGCAATATGAATTTTGCCAATGATAGAGATTTTGGGTCATATCGCCATACCGTGATAGGCTCATTGCGTTTCCACAACCATGTGAAAAAATGTTGACCTGTAGCTTCACCTTATTGATAGTACCGAAACTGTAAGAGCCTATAAATTGAACAGCTACTGCCTGACACAAATGCAGCTTACCAGTTTACTTCTGTGTGAATTTGAGAGTCCAATATAACCTCCGAACGATGACTAAACAACTGTTGTACATATTGACTTTATGCTATGGTAACCATTAAGAAACTGTTATGCTGTAAGTTACATACCAAAGTATACCGTGATATATATCATCTACCGTCTATGGTTCAAAATATATCGCAATATAAATTTTAGACTATATCGCCCACCCCTAACCAGCACCAAACAAATCTCTGCATGAGTTACCGGTTAAATTCAAAAATGCTTTAAATAACACTGAATAATTAGCTGTCTATTCATGAGAGATTGTGTGGACCTCCATGCCACAATTAATTGTCGTGAAGTAGCCTAATAGCCTTGCTCCTATTCAATAAGCTATAGCCAGGAATCTCTCCATTACAACATTTTGGTTGGGCAGATTGAAGTAGCCATTACCATTTTAAATCTTGCGATTTAGCACTGGTATGAAATAATACCAAATCAATAACCTAGGCAGGGAAGTAAGTTATTGTTATGGAGATATATGTAGAGAACACTACACCTTACATAGGAAGACTTTCCTCAGAGGTTAAAAACTGTGCTTGCGCTAATTGGCTTGCTGTCTAATGTATGTATTTCTGAGATTTCAGAAAGCTACTGCCTGCGCTTGGAGCATTCTTCCTCTTTTTCTGCTTTTAGTTTTTTTTGCGCTGACGCAGAGAAAAAACTTTTTTGTCACATCGATTCACCTCAAACAGTACAATATGCATTCAGCCAAGGGTTGAGGATCAATTCCCTGTAAAACTGTACTGAATATTAGTGCTCTGTTCACAGCGGTCCGTGGCAAAAGTCTGACATGTATTTACTGGTGGCTGTGTTATTTTTAAAGCCTCAGTATATCTGGATGGTTGGGTTTATTAAAGATGTCACTCGCATGTCCTTGAGTTCTATTCCCCCATGTCAGGCACACTTGTCAGGCTGCTTTTCAGCTTTGGGGCTTTTCTAGGCCAGGGCATTTCCTCTTCTCAGTGTATTTTTAGGCTTGCTATTATATGCGGTATGCCATTTTAGGAAAACATTTGTTTGGATCACAGCATCGATGTTAATCTTATGTTACTGGAGGTATGCATTTCCATTACAACCAAAGACACAGCCATTTAAACACAAGAGTTAGTGTCAAATTGCGCCCGTGCCAAGATTGTGTAATTAAACACGGTAGTCAATGAAAGCATATAGGCTCAGTGTGCTTGGAATATAGTGGTGTGCACAAGCAGGATTGCAGAGCCATTTTGCTGATTTATTTCTGTTAGCGAGGTCAATAACATAGCCATCTAGCTATTTTCCAGAAATGGAAAAATTGGAAGTTGATTGATGGCCTCTCATTTGGAATGTGAGCTTCAGGGTTTGTGGTTCAGTGCGCAGCCTCATTCTAGCATATTTCCGCTATGGTAAACTGTATTATCACCATATGAGAACCCACCACATCTGTATTAGTCAATACTCAGGCCTTTCTGCTTGTCTCCACACTGCCTCCACCATGGAGATCAATACGCCAAACATCACCCTGTCCTGTGGCATTTGAAAGACCGGCGAGAGAAAATAATTATGTTCCAGTTGATTTTTATTTCATTTGAAGCGAGCCTTCAGAGGCATGCACCGTGTAAATGAACCTTGTTTGACATCGGTAGAGGCGTCTTCGTCTGTTTTAAGTCAGTGTTACTGTAAGCGAGGTTGTCTAGAAGCATTCATCTTGAGTATTTGCTGAAGTTCTCCCAGTAAGTCCGTAAGCTCAGCATGGGAAATACCCCCTGCCGTGTGATGGAGTCAGAGGACTGGAGGGCTGGATGTACTGCTCCACTGCTTAAGGATGGAAGAGCAGTGAACAGCAGCAACAACAACAGCCGCTGGTATATATATGTGTGTGTGTGTTTGTGTGAGTGTGGATAGAGAGTGGGAGAGAGGG
>JAGFZM010000013.1:923812-946244 GCA_017657215.1 Limnothrissa miodon
CGTTGGGTCCTATCAAGAGTGTTGAGGGGCTATCAACTGCAGTTCAGGTGGCCACCCCCGCCCTACAGAGGTGTCATGGAGTCAGTGGTGCCCCCCACCAGGGCCCCTGCGCTCAGACAAGAGCTTGCGATCTCCTGAGAAAGGGCGCTATTCAGCGCGTGGATCCGACGCTGGCGCGCGCAGGTCGCTACAGTACGTACTTCCTGGTGCCCAAGAAGTCGGGCGCTTTTCGCCCTATCCTAGACCTCAGAGCGCTCAGTGCTTCGCTCAAACCTCTCACTTTTCGCATGCTCACGGGGCGAATGGTGGCGGAGTCGGTCCGCCAGGGGGACTACATGGTCACCATAGACCTTCAGGACGCCTATTTTCACATAGGCATAGTCCCGAGGCACAGGCGTTTTCTACGCTTCGCCTTCGAGGGCAGCGCGTACGAGTACGCAGCCCTCCCCTTCGGTCTATCTCTAGCACCTCGGTGCTTCACGAAGTGCGTGGAGGCCGCGATCGCTCCTCTACGCGCTCAGGGGATCAGACTCCTCAATTACTTGGACGACTGGATGCTGCTGGCTGGTTTCAGACAGCTCCTACCGTCACAGACCCACGTGGTCTTGCGTCACCTGCACAGTCTGGGTTTCCTAGTGAACCTAGGCAAGTGCATGCTCTCTCCCTCCCAGGAGGTCGAGTTCTTGGGCGTGAGGCTGAACTCACGCTCGATGAGAGCGACGCTCACACCAAAGAGGCTTCAGGACGTCAGGGCGTGTCTACGCCATTTCAGACTCGGTGCCTGCGTTCCGGCCAGGCTGTGTCTCAGACTGACGGGCCTCCTATGCGCCGCAGGCGGCGCTGTCCCACTCGGCCTCTTACACTTACGCCCGCTGCAGCTTGCCTTAGCGGAGCTAGGTGTATCCTCCAGGTCGAACCCCGCCCGTCGGATTTTAGTGTCCAGACGCATGTGGCTAGCCCTCGCGCATTGGCGCAGGCCGTCCTCCTTCACCGGAGGCGGCGCCTTGGGTGCTATAGCCAGACGCATGACGGTGACCACCGATGCGTCCAAAACAGGCTGGGGCGCCGTTTGCTGCGGTCGCCCCGCCAGGGGGATATGGGGCACAGCCTCCAGGAGATTACACATCAATGTGTTGGAACTCCTTGCTGTCTTCTGCGCTCTGAAGGAGTTTCTCCCTCTTCTCAGAGGAGAACACGTTCTTGTGCGTACAGACAACACCACTGTTGTGGCGTATATCAATCGCCAGGGCGGCACGCGCTCTCCGGACCTGTTTCGCCTGGCGTACAAGCTGCTCACCTGGGCCTCTCGCCACTTCCTGTCGATCAGGGCGGCGCACTTGCCAGGTGTTCGCAACACAGGCGCGGACCTCCTCTCCAGGGGTGTTCCGCGTGCAACCGACTGGCGCCTCTGCCCAGCCGTGGTGCACAGCCTTTGGTCCCGCTTCGGGCGGGCACGAGTCGATCTGTTCGCCTCGAGAGAGAACGCTCATTGCCCAGCGTGGTTTTCGCTGGAACGAGATGCGCCGCTAGGGTCAGACGCACTGGCACACCCGTGGCCGCGCGGTCTGCTCTACGCTTTTCCCCCCCTTCCTCTGATGCGTCAGGTGTTGGCCAGGATCAGAGCGGGGGCGCACAGGGTGATTCTGATCGCCCCCAGTTGGCCATCTCAGAGCTGGTTCTCAGATCTGGTCTCACTGTTAGACGGCCAGCCGTGAACTCTCCCTCTGAGGAGAGACCTCCTGTCGCAGGCTCACGGGTCTCTGTGGCACCCCAAGCCGGAAGCGTGGAGACTGACGGCTTGGCCCCTGAACGGGCGCGTCTCCTAGAGAGCGGCCTGTCAGACGCAGTGATAGAGACCGTCCAGGCTGCTAGAGCTACGTCCACTAGGTCGTTGTATACACTGAAGTGGCGCGTATTCAGCACGTGGTGCAGAGACAGAGGCTGTGATCCTCTAGTCTGCCCTATTGGCGAGGTGCTTGCTTTTCTGCAGCACCTATTTGATCAGGGTCTTACACCCTCTACTTTGAAGGTGTACCTCGCAGCCATCTCAGCTTGCCATGTTGGCTATGCTGGCGTTTCCCCAGGCGCTCACCCCCTTGCGTCGCGCTTCATGAAGGGCATCAGACGGCTCCGCCCCTCTGCCTCCCCTTCGGTCCCTACTTGGGACCTGGCCACCGTCCTACGTGGACTGGCCCTCACGCCCTTTGACCCTCTGTCGAGTGCCAGTCTAAAGATGCTTTCCCTTAAGACTGCGCTTCTGCTCGCCCTGGTCTCGGTGAAGCGCGTCAGCGATCTGACTGCCTTGTCGGTCAGTCCTGACTGTCTTGAGTTCACGCAAGGTGACGCGCGGGTCACGCTGCGGCCGAATCCCTTTTCTCGCCCGAAAGTGCTGTCTACTGACCCTCGTTCGAGGGTCATTGAGCTTGCAGCCCTTCCTGAGACGGGCAGTTCTGTGCCCGTTACTCTGTGCCCAGTCAGAGCGCTTCGTGCCTACTTGACGCGTACGCAGAGCATCAGGAAGACGAACCAGTTGTTCGTCTGCCATGGCGAGCGTGCCAAGGGTCAGGCCTTGTCTACCCAACGCATGTCGCATTGGCTTACAGAAGCCATACGTCTGGCATATGAGGCGGCGGGTGTTCCTCCGCCTGTTCATGTCAGGGCGCACTCCACCCGTGGAGTGGCGGCTTCTTGGGCCTTCTGGAAGGGCGTCCCCCTGAAGGATATCTGCTTGAGCGCTTCGTGGGCCTCAGGCAACACCTTCGCGCGTTTTTACGCATTGGACGTCACCAGGCTGGGTGTAGCAGAGAGTGTTCTCTCTGGGCCCGGCGGCGGTCCCATGGATCCTCCCACCTCGGGCTTCTCGGTGTAGGGCTCTTGAGGCTTGGTTGTAGTGATCCACTCGTACGTTTCGGCTTCGAAACGAAAGAGAACGTTACGGATACTAACGTATCCTCGGTTCTCTGAGTGAGAAGCTGAAACGTACGCTTCGGGCCTCAATCGCCGACGCTGGCGAGCTTGGCAAAGAGGACCTGAAGCGTAAGCGCAGTCAATATATAGACTTTCTGACGTCACGCAGGGCTGTCTAAGTAGTTGCCTGCGCGCGTCAGTGCGCTTACTGCCCTTTTTTCAAAGGGTTGGTTTAAAATGACTTCAGAAAAGCAGGAGATGATAGGCATCATCCACTCGTGCGTTTCGGCTTCTCACTCAGAGAACCGAGGATACGTTAGTATCCGTAACGTTTTATCAATGTGTTTCCTTCTTTCACATCACCAGCCATAAAAAATAGCTGTGCAGTAACTTAGAACACCGAGGAGTGCAAGTTTCACCCCAAGTGCAAGGTTTCAACTTGGCGCTCCAAGTTCTCTTTTTGTTGCACAGTAATACTTACGAGTTCTCAAATACTAGGAAGGTTGATGCAGAGCCCCGGCACGTAGTTTTATCTTTGCTGACATTGGTTATACACTTAGCATTGTTAGGAGCCTGAAGCTGATGTCAATACAGTATGTTGACACCTACAAATTCAATCAATCTGAAAACCCTTTTATATTATTTCTAGATAAGCTTGTCATTTTCCATGAGGCATAACATGCAAAACCATGGCCTTAAGCTGTATAAAAATACGATACATCCAAACTGTGACATACTTGTAATCTCGCTGTTTGTCATGCACACCGTTGTTCTTGCTATATCAGACAAATTGACTACTGCTCTGTTTCTTTTAATCAACCCAATCAAGTTGTTTCTCTTTCTCTTTAAGATGTTGCTGCAATCACATGCTTGATACAATATACGTACTGTATACTGTGCCCAGTATTTCAATTGATGCTCAGGTAACCAATAATAACACAGCAGAATGTGTTTGTACAGTGCACAATAACAAGTTCTAAGACATCTGTGGTGTTTAGAAAAAAAAGACAAAAAAACAACACCTTTTTTTTGTTTGTTTTAGAGTAATATTTCTTTGTGTCTACAACATGCAACAGCTTCTGAAGCCATGAGCACATCACTGATAGAGTATTTCATGTGTGTGTGTGTGTGAGGGAGAGACAGAGAGTAAGGACTAGAGGAAGATGACTGTTAGCATTTAAAGCCTGCAGGGCTCCCTTGGCGAATCGGCTACTGCAGGTGCTGTGACTTAGCCAGCAGCCCTCGGGCCACTCCATTAGCACACGCCATAGCTGTGATATTAAACTGCTCGCTTAGTAATTAAATAATTGGGAAAGTCTGTAATCAGGTCAAGCAGTTTTCAGCTAGGATTCAGCTATATCTCTCCTTACATAGGTTTTAAGTGGATAATTGCCATGTTGGTAGCAAACACATTTCTGTTTGAATAAGGAGAGGAATAAGGAGATTAAGAATCTGACATAGACCCCATATTAGACGTTAACGGTAGCATTAACCTGCTCATTAAGTTTCACTGACATCCTTTTCAGTGTTTGTGTTGTGTTCAGTGTTTGGGCTCCGGGAAGGGAGTTATCTCCTGATGCTAATAAGCTCAGCTCCTTTGTAAAAAAAAAACAATGTATTGCATCCTGAACCTAAGCTGAGACACTTCTTATCACGGCTTAAATTCTCTGTGATTTACCAGTTGGCCCCCACTTACATAGCCTCTCCTCAAACACTGTAGCCTGTACTCTCATTTTTCTACATCTTTGTAGTGTTTAAAGTAGGGTATGATGCATACAACACCTACATGTACCCACCTCACCTATTATGTACTGTAAAAACCATTAGGTGGTCTTCGTAGACAGTGACTGTAGATACTACACCTCTTGTGTAAAAGTGAATGCTTACGAGGGCAGATTCAAGGCAATACTGTGTTATGCTAAGACCCTTGTGGTGCTGCCTTTGTCAGAGGAAAGAGTAGGACTTAGGTTTTCAACTGCTGGAAGATATACAAAGTCTTGCTTGTCAAAGACCTGATGTAATGTGAAACTGTGTCCAGTATGGCTTTGTTGTTGGCATGAAACTGGGCTAACATCAGTAGCAGAAATGAAGACCATGAGCAGACTGATATCTATAATGGACAATGACCCCTTACCCCCTGTACAACACACTGTATAGACAGAGGAGTATGTTCAGTAGCAGACACCCATCCCTAACATGCTCAACTGACAGGCTGAGAATGTCCTTTTGTCTCAGGTGTCTTTGACTCTAAACTTAAATTGGTACTTGAAGGAAAACATCCAAAACAATGCTTATATAAGTTATTTCATATTATTATATTATTAAGCTATACACTGTATTAGGGCTGGGCGATATGGACTAAAATGTATATCTCAATATATTTCTCTCATATATCGATATACGATATATACCTCGATATCTTTCCAGCAAAAAAAAAAATTATAATAAATAAATAAAATAAAGTGTCTAAAAAATAAATAATGAAAATAATATAAAGAGCTTTTTTTCAAAATAACAAGTTCTCAACTAAACTGTGCAACAGTAATAACAAACATGTGAGCCTTCTTTCCATTTGTATATTTTGTGCAAAGAAAACGAATGAGTTAAGAGTCTCCGCCGTAATGTGACACAAATGTAGGACTCACAGGTTCTGCTAACTTTACTCCACTCGTCTGTTGTCATTGCGTCACAGAGTTCAAATGCCAATCGCGCTCTCTCATCATAGTCGCGGCAAAAGTAACAACACAAATCCGCGTTCCACTACGGCAATTGATGCCATGTCCACCGTGATAAGGCAATTGATTTTAACGTTATGCTCCACCGCCGCTTTTTCTGTCATAGAGTTAGGGAACATTGCATGCTAAAGAGTTCTTAAGTTTTGCTCAGTTCCCACTGGTTTTGTGGCGGTCTGTCTTCGGAGTTTGTAACTCTCTTCATATACTTGCCGGTGGCCTCCATTTCAAAATGACCGAACCGTTGTTTCGCTTTTTTGGCCACAATAACCTTTCCGCGGCATTCTCCATCTGTATAACTCATGCATTCTATGGAAGTCGCCATTGTTGTTTACTCGGTCTACATGAGTAGGGGAAGGGAGGAGCTAACTCAAAGCAAGGAGCACTGAGCTATCAGTGGCAAGGAAGCTGGTGCACAGACGTCGCATAGCAGAAAAAAGCGGAATACTTGTCTCTGGATTAGAAAACAAGTCATAACCGATATATACGATATGTCAAAAATTATATCGTGGTTTGAAATTATATCGATATTGATTAAATATCGATATACCGCCCAGCCCTACACTGTATGAAGAGTTGTTTAAAAGTTGTTGCATGCAGGTCACAGAAATATATTTATATAATTGTGATAAACTTTATCAGTTCAACTCTGAAGAAGACTGTTTTGCACTGATTTGTTTTTACATATTCAATTCAATTCAATTCAATTTTATTTATATAGCGCATTTTTACAAAAGGCATGTCACAAAGCGCTTAACACAAGAGGCCCAATGAGCAACAGGGGCAAGGAAAAACTCCCTCGCAGCATTTTTTGTTTTTACTTGTTATGGTAGAGGAAGAAACCTTGGGCAGTTCCGACGGCTCAAGGGGCTAACCCAACTGCCTAGGGCAGGTTTTCAGTCTCTTAGATGGTGAGTAGTCCACTATTATTCCATTAGATACATATTACAAGAAAATTTTGGTAAATAAAGTACAGTAATATAGGAGTCCCATTAGAATCCCAGGATATAGTCCCCTGTCATTAGGCGCAGTCAAGCCAGGGGCCAGCTAGAGGCTGTAACAATCATGTCAGGGTCATCTGTGAGCTGAAGGCAGACCGCCCAGGAAGCCAGAGATGCAGGATCAGGCAGTGGAAGGCAGGGGTGACCCTCAGCAGGGAGGCAGTGGCATGGACAGTGGAGTGGGTTGAGGACCATTCAGGAGTGCCGCCGGATCACGTTGGAAGAAGGTCCCAGGAGAACCCAGGAGGTGCAGGCGCAGGCAGTGGAAGGCAGTGATGACTCACGGCAGGGTGGTAAAGGCATGGAAAATCAGAGAGGAGATGAGTTAGAACAGTCTCCATCAGATTTCAGAGAATGTGAGTTATATTGCATGTGAAACCATATACAGATGTTGGCTAAGTGAAGAGAGAGAAGTAAGTGGAGAGGAAAAGAGAGGAGGAGAAAGTCAGAGTGAAAATTGTACGGCTTAACAGATGGGTGGATTGTGGCGGCATTAAACTATAGCAGCATAACTAAGGTATGATGTATAACAAGCCAACACCACCAAAGGAAATGGTCAGTGGCCACCAAGCCCTGGACAGGAGCTTACAGCAGAGGCAGTCCTTTCCAATAAAACCCTGAGGAGATGTGGCTTACCATACACCATCCCTAACTAAAGGGGTCAGTAAATAGAAAGGTTTTGAGTCTAGACTTAAAGGTGTTGAGAGTGTCCGCTTGACGAATGTTAGAAGGGAGTTTGTTCCACAGGACAGGCGCACGTACATAATAATAACAAATTGCAGATTGATACAGATTACTTTAAAAAAAATTATTTACTGTGGTTATTCCCTTGTCAAGGCAAGTGAGGAGATAGCAAATGCTACATTATTCTCCTTTGAAACATCTCTGGCAGCTAGGGGTATCACTGTGCAAAGATATGTTTATTTGCGATTTAAAATTAAATCATCAACATGAAAAAAAGCTCTCACATAACAACAAACAGAATATTTAGGGGATAGAGCAAACTCATGTATCGTGTAGGCTTTGCTGATTCTGGAGATGATGTAAGTTGTGGAGACGCAACCTGCAGTGAATGTGGGGATTTAACCGGCACCAAAATAAGGCACCGAAATCTACATTGTCAATTGGTCTGGTTACTACTGTTTATGTTGGTGCCGTGTTCCGTAGTGCTGCGTTTCAGTAGCGAACCCTAGTCGAGGACCTTGGCCTGGCCTTGTTTGTGTAAGACGCCCAGAGCCATCCCTCAGGTGTCAGATATCTGATCGCTTTCATTGATCGCCCCAAGGAGAGCGTGACATTCAGACCGCATTGTCCTGCCAACCCGCCAGGGCAACAGGATGTGCCATCTCTGCAGCAGGGGGTGTATCTCCAATGTAAACTAGTCATTAAGATCGCCTGCAGAGAGAGAGATACTGATTGATTCCTGGAACAGATCATATCCACATTATCCAGAGACCAGGTTGTGTTATGACCATTAGGCTAGTAAAGGACAGGACAGTCCTGTGCCATCTTTCAGTTTTGATGATCATAGGCATAGACTCGGCTCAGTAAAAAGAGAAAAAGTAATTGTCAATGGACTGGCATCCTGGCAGGTTTTATTATGTTTTGCCCCCTGGTCAGCAATGCAAAGGATGCCATTGTAAACACTCACACTCACTCAAAACGGCTATGGAGAAACGAAGCCTCATCCAAACCAAGGCCATATCTTGTGCATAGTCATCCTCTGCCTTGATCCAGGAGTGGGGGGAGTGCCCAGGCACGACAGGGGACAGCGGATGTGTTGCGTAGTAGTCATTGATTTCCAGCTGAGCACTGTTCCAGGAACCTTCCCTCTGCACCCATCAAACACCTTGGGATAAGAAGGCTCTTTTTGTGGGCAATTCTGGGCCGTGAGTGTCACGCAAGAGTGCCCTTCGAGCTAGAATCTGTTTAGAGCTTTGACCAAAACAAAAGAAAGAGTGATCAATAAAGTCCTCCAGTCTCCAAACACACACAAACACGCAGACACACACACACCACCCTCCTGCGGCTTGTCATTTAAAAGCTCCACCAGCACATTATGCAATTATCAAGAGCATATTTGTTGCAAGCAATGAAAGAATGAGAGATGAAACAGCAAGGGTTTTGTTTCACTTGTCCAGTCCACCTTACTATCTGATCCCCTCGCATTTATTTAATAATGGAAAAGAAAAGCCTTGAATCTATAATGATTGAGATTTTGGGGGGCATCCAACCATTTTGCAATTTATTTTTTTTCCCTACCCTTATGTTTCCATCCTCAGTAATTCATTCTGGTCGGCTGCCAAGCTATGTCTCTTTGGAGAGGATGTGTGGAACCCTTGAAAAGGTTTTGCCCTTGAGTGCTGCATGCTATGGGTGTTATTTATTTCTTCACTTATTTATTTTTCTTTTCCAATTTATTTGTAGATTGTTGACTTCTGCATCACTTTCAAGGCTGCTGTCCATATTCAAACAGGAGGAGGCATTCCAGTATTAACGGCCAGATATAACATATAAATAGAAATTGCCATCTGGGACGTTCAGGGCTATCTCGTGTAAGTTATACCAGCATGATTCACATGTTGCTTAACTCACTGTGGTTCATGCTCTAACTCTTTTGAACTGAAGTCTCGAGGATTCTAATATAGCTCAAAGCCGCTTGGACCCCCTGTACCAATGTGATGAAGAGACTTCATGTAAAATGGAGTGTTTTCTAACATTCATTAAGTATTCATCACACGCTCCTTCATCTCTCCTCTACTTAATAATTTCCTTTTTCTTAAAACACGAGAAAGACTGCGACAATAATTCCATTACCAGAACTTCACTCTTATGGAGAGACAAATGAACCTAAGACTGCGTTTAGACTGCAGATCGGATATGCTCAATTCCGATTTTTTTGCTCATATCCGATTTTTTTGATTGCATGTGATTGCATCTACTTTCACTAGTGACCCAAATCCGATCATGTGTGTTTACATTTGCCAGACACTTGCGCATGGGCTAAAAGTTTCTTGGAAAACATTATGTTTAGCCTATTGGACCTGCACCAGTTAACACAGAAAACACATTTTATTATTATTATATAACAATTTCAAGACCTATGCATGTCTATGTCGACTAATTAACTAATTGGCTGCATCTGAAAACAAACACTGTTCCGGAATGGACACGACAGAATTATGTCTGTTCGCTTTCAAAACCCTGCGCCGTCCTCTTCATTCCAACATTCTGAAACAGAGAAGGAAAAAACGGGCAATAATTTCTGCATACGTGTACGCTGCAATTATTGCTGCCACCTCAGCAATTGAAAGGGAGATTAGGGTCCGCGAACGGACGCACGACTGGTGGGAACGAGTTGCCGCCGCCTAGGGCCACGATGAAGGGGTGGCTAATTTCACAGATTAATGACGTGTGGGACGCATTGCACTAGAAAATCTGATTTGTCTGTTTAGATTGTAGACACATGAACAAATATCCGATCCATATTTGATTTAAAACCACGTAGGAAAGGGGCCTGTATCTGATCTGAGGAGATCAGAATTCATGTCTTTTTTTACTGTTTGGTGGCACAGATCGGATACTTGCCACATGAGAGCAAAAAATCGGATTTGAGTCACTTCAAACTGGCAGTGTAAACGCAGCCTGAGTCATTGGACAGGACCGTTGCGAAGCCTTTCGAGGAGTGGAAGCCCCTAGGAGCCATAGATGGGAGGGGGCTCTCGGGGGACTGCTTGGGCGATCCCCTTGTAGTCTGCATCCCAGAAGTCATCATTAGCATGATCTCTCCACAGGCCGCTGCCGGCAGAAACTCCTCCTAGGGCTACAGCTGGAACATCTTAAATAATTCCTGCTGCGGAGCTGGGTAGAAGCTGGGAAGAGGTGGAGTCAGTCTGGAGAGTCTGTGGGGGGAGACAGATATTAGCGTAAGGGGGGTGTATAATGGGGAAGGGATAGAGAAGGGGTGTGTGTTTGTTTGTGTGTGTGTGTCTGAGAGAGAGAGAGAGACAGGAGAAAGAACTAAAAGATCTGCATCATAATCTGGATTTTGCAAAGGTAATCATTTTTTTGCATTTTTTTGTGCTGCTGTTTTGAGTGTTAATGTTGTACTCAGTGTTTGTGTGTGCATGTGTGTGTGTTTGTGAGTGTAATTGTATGCTGGTGGCATGCAAGGGTGAGTGTATGTGATTGTATATTAAGAAACGCCAAGCTGTCAGTAGCGGTAGCCTTTTCTGGTGATGCTGTGTGTGTGTGTGTGTGTGTGTGTGTGTTTGTGTATGTGTGTGTCTCTGTGTCTGTGTGTGTGTGTGTGTGCGTGCTAGTATGTGTATGCGAGCGGGGAGTGGGAGGCAGGTGCTGTGAGGCATGCAGCAGCGGGGAGTTTTGTGAAGCCTGCGTCGGCCATGATGCAGCTCATCTACTCTGACATCTCTGGCTAGTCCACATCCACCAGCAGCATCAGCAGCAGCATCAGCTCATCCCCCTGCCCTCCTACTGCCCTCCCTCTGAACAAGGCTTGGTCCATCACCACGGCCACAGCCACCACTCCAGCTCTAGCTCCAGCTCCAGCTCCGTCACCGTCTTTGATCTTCAGCAGGGAGCCATGGGGTCATGCTTCACAGCATTTGAACGCAGTGTGCCCTGCCCCTCTGTCCCAACTCAGCCAGCCAATCCCTCCCACACACACACACACACACACACACACAAATATATATACACACACACACACACACAAATACACACACACACACAAAAAAATACACTCTCTCTTACACACACGTACACACTCTCTAACACATGCCACTACACACGCACACCCACACACACACACACAAAGACACACTTGTTTCTGCCAACACCGCCTCAGCACCTAACTCTATCCAGCTTTCGTGTCCACTGGCTGCTGGCATCAGCACATCCTCCTCCACCCTCAGAGCCTTAGATTAGCCACAAGCATGTGGCTACGTGTGTGTTCAGACCAAGGCCACTTCAAGGCGAAGACAAGAAAGGGCAGAGAAAAGAGCTCAATGAAAGGGGAAGAGAACTATCTTTTAAGTAAGAGAACAGCATCTGTGTTGTCCTAGTCATTATCACTCTCGGCTAGCACTCAGGAGGCTGCGTTTGAACAAAGGCAAGTGCCCGATTGAGGAAGCGGATGCTAATATCCCAGATTAAAAGTAGCTTCCTCTCAAGAGTGGCTCGTTTCCCTCCCTCCAAATAGCATGACGCCGGACAATTAGGCAGTGGGTAAGACAGGGAGACCGCACCACTGACAGACACTGGAAGCAATAAATCACCGACAATTTAGGCCCTCTGAAATACTGCACTTGCGATGAGGGAAAGGAAAACAATAATAAGAGTTTTGCTGAATGTTATGGGGGAAGTAGTGGAAGGAGAGAACGGAGGGAGGGAGCGATGGGAAGAGGGAGAGAGATAAGAATTGAGGCACACTAGTGCTGAGGTCTGAATAAATAACGGGAAAGGGGGAAAGATTCTTAGAACTACCCTTTCAGCGAATATTTCTTAAAGATCAAGGGCCAGGCGGAGTGTTTTTCCTAATGATGATGTTTGCTCAGCTTAGACGAACTCCCTTTGCACAGACACACACGGTATCAGAACACACACACACTCACACACATACACACACAAAGCAGCCATATTAAACCCAGCCATTTTGGAATCTTATCCAGCATAGTATTTCCATAGACAAAACCATTATACTGGAATACATATGTATGTATTTTTTTTTATGAAAATACAGGAAGTTATGTGTGTGTGTGCACGCACACGTGAGTGTTTGTGTTTGTGTGCATATGGGAGATAGAGAGAGCTGTGGTCCATATGGCTATTAACTTTCCATTCTCATTTGTTATCTGCAAACACCTTAAAATGAATGTGTGAACACACACCGGGCTTGGCCATTCATTTACATGCACTGTCATTTTACTTTTGCACAGTGTCCTTCTCTGCATTCAAACCTTGCCGTCTCTTATTGGATAGCTCCCCCCCTCTCCCGCACACACACACACACACACACACACACATATCTTGCTTTCTCCTCCTATGTTCAGCCTCAGCAAGTGGAGAGGCTAAGAAAGAGCGTATCAATTTTCATATTGCACCCCAGACCAATATTGCAGATGTCTGGAATCTGCAGAAAATGACATGATTTATGACAACGTCCTCCTCCTTCGCAGATACTCAAACCTAGAGATCAATTTTGCAGATGAAATGGTATCTGCGTTCAATATATCCAGCGGGCGAACAACACACTGACTGGCCTTGTCTGGATGCCAAGCGAAGCTGCCCCAGGGGTGTAATAACCATTGTATGGGTGTCTTATTACATTGTAATTACTTATGTTCTGTTGTTTGCCTCACAGCCTGAGTTGAAATTTGGTACTACTGAGTGATAAAAATGAGCAAGTCTTGAGTGCAAGGTATTTTTTCTTTCATCTTCAGTTTTTTTGTGGCATACCTCGGAAATATAGGACACCGCTGAGTCATGGGAATTGATTTGTGAAATTTAAGAAACTGGTGTTCCAAATGTTGCAGCACCCTGTAAGATACACCCACCTTGGCTTTTTTTTTTTTTAAACTCCCAGTCATATTTTTGTCACGCCTTTGATAGGGGCTGCCAAGGGGTAGGGATAATAAGATGAGCTACGTGCCAGTGAATTTCAAGACAATCCAGATTTCACCCCCTGACTCCCTCGTCATAATCTTCAAAGATGCTTGTCTTGTTCATTTTCCTCCTGACCCCGGCAAGTAGGTCACTGAATTTCCTGAAATGACTGCAAATAAGAGTTGTCATTAACATTCCCCCAGCAGCGTCCGCAGCAGCACTAGCAGCGGGGTGAGGGCCGAGGGCCGGCTGTGGAGGCGCGGAGATGCTAGAGGGACCCTGGGCGTAAAAAGGCCTAGCGACAGACCTGCTAACGTTATTGATCGCGTTAAAAATAATGAGCGAACGAGCCGAGTGGAACTTGAAACATTCCCAAAATCTCAGGTGGGAGGGATGGGAGCCAAGAAGTGAATTTGAGGTTGTGTGTGTGTGTGTGTGTGTGTGTGTGAGTTTCTCCTGCTGTATTCAAAGTAAAATATTGACTTGTGTTGTCAGAAAATTAGTGGTGGCATTAAAGAGCCTGGTTTGGAGGAGTTGTGTTTACGCTCCCTGGGACGTCTCGGGGTAAGCTGGCTGATGCCTGCATTCTCCACAGCCACTATGCCTCAAGGTGAGCACAAACTGCACATCTTAGCTTACAACAACATTGCAACACCCCTCTACTGCTCCCTCCCATCTCCTTTTCCTCCTTCTCCTCTCCTTCTCTCTTTCACTCTTTCTCAAATTAAAACTCAAATTCATATGCTTCATTGTTGTACAACATGTACATGTATTGCCAAAGCTTCCAATGTGTTTGGATAATACCACAAGGACGCTCTTCAAATGTCAGGTGTCAGTGTACAGTGCATTAAAGGCCCACTATGCAACATTTTTCATTTAATTAATCCGTTTCATACTGCTTAGGATGCTAAAATTAGTCATTACACGGCGAACGAACGGTGTAGAATGCGCCACCGTGGCCAGTAGCGGTAGATACAGCACTTGCAATGTTCAGCAGCGCGGACCGCCTCCAATAGAATGCAGTGCAATACAATGCAATACAGCGGGCTTTAGAGGGAGCTTGTGAGAGAGAAAAACAGAATGTTGCTTAGTGCCGGTTTAAGGAGTGTTGCAGGGTTTATTTAACACATGCGTTCTGCAGACTAAATCTGTTGAGCTCTGTTGACAGGTGTGCTGGGTTATAACATGTTTTGCATAAGAATGTTATTAAAACACACGTTCTGCAGACTGATTCTCTTGAAACTGTGTTGCAGGGTTTTATTCACATGTGTTCTGCAGGCTGAGTCTGTGCAGTTGTGCTAAGTTCTTGTAGAATTGTTGAATGACACTCGTGTCTACAGGATTGTTATCATAACATGTACTTCGCACACTGTGCCTGTTAAACTCGGTTGAGTTGTGTGCAAGGTTATAACGCTCAAGTTCAGCAGGGTCATTGTAACACATTTGTTCTGTCGACTTGGTCTGTTGAGTTACGTTGAGTTGTGTCGTAGGCTCGTTAAAACGCGCGTTTAGAGCAGAATTGTTATTATAACACATGCGTTCCGCAGACTGATTCTGTTGAGTTGTTTGGCAGGACTGGAGGGGGATGATTTGCCAGCAGCTGTGTTGGGTCCCTAGTGACATGGCAGACAGTAGCAGAAAGAAGTGCTTAATATAAATTAAGTACTCAGCCATCGCTCCCCCGGCCCACATTCCGACCCACGGAAGTGCCATGTGCATTCCTTGGCACTGCAGTCGCCGCCTGCCGACAAATAAATGAAAGCAAATAAATAAATAACTAGACAAGTCGCCGGGAGCAACCTCTGGGCTTATACCTGGCTAATGAAGTACCCAAGGCTGGGGCGGAAAACGGGCTAACAAGTGTGAGATCCAACCTGCACACCTGGCCCTGGACCTGGTCCAGGTGCCGCTTGGCGACACCGCCGTTCATGATGAAAGCGGCTGGAGTTCCATCCGCACGCCGCCTTCGTGCCGCACTCTCCCGTGGAGGCCCATTGTTTCACTATGTCATTTATTCGCTCAGCAGGCTCCTTAATCTAATGCGATTTATGACACTTACATTTTTCATACAGGGCATATTAGCCATTTAGTCTTGCCTGAGTAAGCCAGGTTAAGGACCTTGCTCAAGGGCAACTGGCGACAGCTTCCCCCCTACACACACGCACACACACACACTCAACATTCTATCACTTTACCCGCCCTCTCCTGTTTTTCTCTTTTTTCACTTTGTATTTCTCTCTCTCTCTCTCTCTCTCTCTCTCTCTGTCTCTCTCTCTCCCTCTCTCTCTCATTCTTTCTCAACAGGGGTTTTTCCTCCCTTTTGAAGAATCTCCTGTGCGTGCTGAACCCCATAGCCTCGCCTGGCAGGTCCTTCTCTTGGTTTAGACAGGCCTGAGAAAATTCTGCAGAAAGTCTCTTTAGATCCTATAAATATTTAATGCTCTTGGGATGTACAATGGAGGGAGTCCCCTTTTAATCCATGCATAATTGAATCCATATCAATTGTTAAGTGAGGAAGTGCTGGGTGGATGTGTGACTGGATGTATATTAGAGTTTTTATGCATTTGGTGCGTGTATGTGTGTGTCCATCTGCTGGTGCTGGATGCACAGATGTGCATGTGACGCTGTCCAAGGTCCTGAAATCTGAATGCAACAGACAGCTGTAATGCTCTTTGGGGTCTACTCTGCTATGTATTCTAGAGAGGATGCAATCACATCTCCTGGCCTCCTTTTTAGAATTCCACCACTATCACTCTCCCTTCTTCTCTGTGGGCATTATTAGCCCTCTACCCGAGTTGGGCGGGAGACTTTTATTCATCTCCCTGTCCCATGGCCTAAGTCTACAGCAAATGGCACCACTGAACTTTCATTATGCATCTACTACACAGTGGGTTTGGTGGCTATTCACTCCATCTTCTTCTCAATTCGGAATCAATCTCTTTCTCTCTCTCTCTACCTCTCTCTCTCCCGCTCTTTCTCTGTCTCTCTTTTACTCTCTGTGACACATAGGCAAAAATCAAAAACACAAACAAACAAACTCTCTCTCTCTCTCTCTCTCTCTAACTCTCTCTCTCTCTCTCTCTCTGTCTCTGTCATTTGGTCTATGGCACAGCATGTGTTAGAGATGGAAATATTCTGGCAGTAGAAATGTAGATCGATCCACTCTGATCTAAACCCACTGACTTGCTGACAAAAAAAATGGGTGAGACAAAGAGGAAGAGAATCTTCAACTATTCCTTCGCTTCACCTCCCTCTGTGACCACTTGCTCACTCAAGCAGTGATGTGGAGAGAGCACTGAAGGGGACATCAGAGTGATTGGGCTTTTCTCTTACTGTGTTGTTATTAGCAAGTGCAGTGTTTAATTCACACTGATAATGGAACTGTACTGAAAAGTGTAAGAGAAAATAAGCTGTGCTGAGAATGATTATGTTTACACTTCTCCTCTACTTCACGTACCTCATCTCTCTCTCTCTCTCTATCTCTCTTTCTCTCTCTCATTGCCTTTTTTTCTCTCTTTCTTTTATTCTCTCTCTTCAGCTCAAGAAGCCATTTACGTAACAGTGTTGTAACCATCTTCAAGGACAATTACTTCATGGGAGACAACAACACAATGTGCTCTACAGCAGGAAACCAATCCCGCTCCCTAAGCTTTAGATCATTCTCTAAAAGCTTCAGATTATTCAAACACAAACCTGGTCATATTCTAAATTAAGAAGCATATACAGTATATGCACCTGACAGTACTATAGTATACAATGTGTGCAATAGACAGCACTAGTATACACCATATGCACTAGACAGCTCTATAATACACAGTATACACTAGACAGCACTATGTTATAGTATACTGTACTGATTCGAGGGGCTGGAATAACACAGGTTTTTAAATTACACGACAAGCACATGAATACAGTTTATACTTTTTTGTCATTTTAATCAGTTTTTGCTGATGTGTTTGTATTGGATTCAGTGAATGTGTAATTGGTGCAGGCTTATGCAAAATCTACACCTGACTTCAAAAACCACATGCATGGCGTGCAATTGCCCTTGACCATATTGTGCAATTGGCCTAATAATTTAGTGTGCGTAGCTGCACTCTTCAGTTGAATTTGAATATCTTTGAGCATTCAACTTTTGAGTGGTGTGCAATAATGATGAAACCATGTTTGGATCCGTATCCAGGCCCCCTATTGAGTACCCAGGGTACATACAGTAGCCTAAGAGCTGAGAAGGTGAGGTCCTAAAAAAAGGAGAAGTTAAGGGAACCCGATGAAGCCTTAGGTGAACTATGAGGAAGCCCAGGTGTTGACCAATGGGAGGGTGTCAGGTGATCTCCCAAGGAGCCTAAACAATGAGACCAAAGGGAAAGTCTTAGGTGAAAGGTGGGGGAGATACAAGCTCTTCTATATTTGGTAACCAGATTGCGGTTTTCTACCCTCATTCCATAGCGCCTATGTTTTTATTGCTGTTGTTGTTATTTTTCTTTCTCTCTCAGACACTTAGACTCTTTCATTTCCTCATCCATCCATCTACCTTATAATTAATTTTTTCTTCTGTTTCCTTGAATTCCAATTTCTCTTCTCCATCATCCGCTCTCCTTTGGAAATTCCGGGGATTCCTTTAATGTCTGCCAGACCTTGTCAGATTGCATTTGTGCACGGGACGTTTGACTGGCTATTTTTCTATATCCTCTTTAAATCTTTCTCTCTATCATCTTCTTTCTTCCTCCACACACACTTCTATCCCTTTCCACAGACTCTCATTCCTTTGTCCTCCTGTATCTCTACTGCTTCATCTCTCTGCCTGTCGTTCCTTTTCCCCCTACATTTACAAAATGGAGGATGGAAAAATAGAGAGAGAGAGAGAGAGAGAGAGAGAGAGAGAGGACAGCACATGCATTTAATTAGCTCTACTTTAAATGAGACCTGGTATCTGCATTTTTCATTTTATGGATTCCTCTCAACTGCTGCTTGAGCATTCCGATCAGACATTCCTCTCCACCACGGCAGAGAGGGTGAAAGAGAGAGAAGGGGGAGGAGAAAAGAAGATAGAGATGATGGGATGTGGGGAGGGATAAAAGCAGACAGAGGGAAGGCAAAAGGAAGAGAAAAGTGAAAGTATGCTTTTCCCAGGGACGAGCCATGTCCAAGTTGGCCATTTGCCTATTATCTGTATGAATTAAACATCAAACCCATAGTCGTATTGGGCTTGAAGAAGAAGTGATGCCACCCTTGAAATTGCTATGGTGATTACCACCCATAGAGCGTGTCTAATTCAGTTGTGGATGCATTTCTTGGAGTAATGTAACACTGGGCTGTTTTCAGCCATCAATACAAAGAGGCCCGAGCGTAATCGTATGCAGGCCGACATACGCACAGCGAGTAGGCTGTACGCAGTGAAGCAATGGGCGTTTTGTATCATGGCGCGGGCTTTTTGAGTCCATCCCCTATCAGTGAGGACCATTGCAAACGAGACGGAGAAGAAATGGCTGGCGGAGGGCATGTGTTTAAATTCATGTGTCTTTGATTCGCTCCCATTCAAACACGTCAGTGTGACAGACCGAGCGGTCGGGCCCAATAGCTTCCTTGCAACAACCATCAGTCATCTCAAATGACACAGACATGGCCCGCTATGCACTGCCGTCATGTGGCACGTGGACACGTGCACATATACAAATGTACATACACATGTTCACATATACATGGTATTGCTTATACACATAATAGTATTAGAGGACTTGTGTGTCAACTGTCAGTTTATCAGAGATGGGTACACTGTTCCAGGCCTATGTCTTCTGGACATCTAGGGATGTCCTCTGAGGTCTGTAGGAGTTATGTCCAGCTTTTTTCTGTTAATCAGTTAAAAAAATGAAATCTCCATTATCCTTAATGTAGCTACTATGGCGAATCCAAGGTTATCAAAGACTCTTGAATTAGTGCAGCGCCAGTTTGTGTTTAGGAGGCCCAAACTAAACAAAGATGGAGTGCTGGAATAACAAATAAAGACATAAAAGCGAGGAATGAACAAGTGAAATGAAGCTTCACAGCTGGGAGGCAGCTAATGCCTGACAACACCAGCTGGTCAGTGGGAGAAGAGAGACTATGAGTGGAGCCTCAGTGTGCTGGCCAGCCTGTTGGTGGGATGGCAGTGTGCTTGGCCTGAGCGCTTTATGTGCTTGCGTGGGCTGTAAGTCAGTCATCAGCCATTTGTGCGGTCCGGGTTTTTTAATCTATACTCTTGAGCATCCCCAGTCGGCTGACAAGCATTTAAGTATATATTTATTGATTTATTGATTTTTATTATTCATGCTGTACCCTACAGGGTCATCGATAGGACCACAGTTATTATTCAATTAAAGTTTTGAATTTACATTAGAACACAGAAGTACAGTATTTGCATCTGGAACACCCACTTCAGTCGCACTTCAGTTTCATAGCAACCACACCTCATCATACTTGAATCTCTCAGTTTTTTCTGTGCACACTACATTAAGGACACAAAGTTTTCAAAATCACCCACCCCTGCGTTCATTGTTTTACAGTAGTATGTGTTGTACAGTAGTATGTGAATGGCCTCAGACCCTGTCTGGAGAGATGGGAGTCGCAGGCTCAACTGCTAGCTGAGCTGGTGCAGCTCCTCGGTGAGAGGAATTGGAGGAGCTGGCGTTCCAGTCATTGCGACTCAGTTGCGACGATCAGAGCGTTGTCAGATCAAGGTCCATCCCCGTCACATTTGCCCTTTCTCGGGGCACCCTTGTGCATCCAGATGGATCCCTCCCAACGCATGCAACATTTAACATCTTTAAATTTTTAACAAATCCAAGTATCTCAGGCATGGCAAAAGCTCTGATCAGGAGACTTATGGCAGACTGTCACTGCAACCCATGGAAATATATACCCAATCAGACGGAGAGTATTCACATCTCCAGATGCTGCGGGAACATTAAAAGCAAAAAACAAAAAAAAAAAAAAAAAACAGCGCATGTATCGACATTAACTGTCTAGTGTTCCATTTCTATTTAGAAATGTAGATACACAAGAGCATAGCTGAAGGTTTGTACAGTGTACTGCATGCTTTCATTTGGTGTGCACGTTGTTGTAAATTGCAGGGGATTAACTCACAGCGCCGTAGCTGATTTAGACAAACGCTGTGTTGGTGAGCTATACCAGGAACATATCCACAGGTGTTGTCTCAGAAAGCCAGACTAATGGCACTGCTGTTCTTATGGCTATAGTACCTGTTGGGAAATGAGAGTGGTCGAGATTTATTTATCACTTGATGTGGCCTCATTTTGTTTGACCTTTCCATGAAAAAAACAATAACGTACAAACAAACAAGGAGTGCAAATTTTAGTAGGAAATATTATTTGTTTATCTGCCCAAATGAGTGGTTATGTTTCCCATTAGAAGGCAAAATGAGCTCTTAATTTGTTAATTGGCTGATTAGCCCAACTGCTTCCCCGGTGGGTTTGTGTGTGTGTTTGTGTGTGTGGTATTCTCTGTCATACATCAGAGATGCAAAGCAGTGCAGTGAAAAACATGCTCACACACAGACGCACACACACACCTTCACACAAATAATTGGACAAATTTCACACTCTCCCACATGGCCACAGAAAGAAACTGCATTCAGGTTTGGTGCACAAATACACCTACACAAACACACATACACACACATACACACACACACACACACACATACACACACACACACACACACACACACACACACACAAAATGACAATGCTTTGCTAGCCTGCCATTTTGATCAAACCCATCCCCGAATATGAAGCACTGGCAGTGAGGTGATCTTCAATTAGCAGAATTGCTGTAATTAATCAATTAGGAGGGGAGGCTTAACGAGCACCATAAATAGCCTAGCCCTTCAAAGCCTCGGAGCAAAGGCACCATCCACCACAAAGAACAGATGAGGATTTCAGTAGATGAAGGCACTCCATTCCTCACTCCATCTATGATTCTTTTCCCAGTCTCTTTTTGCATTCTTTCTCCCTCTCTCCTTCTCTTTCTCTCTTTCTCTCTCTTTCATAATTTCTTTCGTTCTCTCCTCCTCTCCCTTGTTCTGCTCTCTGTTTATTCACTCTCTTCACACTCCATGTCTATCTATTTCTCACTGTTATATAAACTCTGTATGAATCTGAGTGTGTGTGTGAGTTTGTTTGTTTGTGTTTGTATCCATTAGGTCTATGTGTGTTTGTGGCCTTATGCCTTTGTCTCTACTGACTAATAACATCACAGAATTATAGATCTAATTTCAAAGACTTTTTTTTCAGATTATGTTACAGGAGTGCAAATCATCTGTGAAACTGTTTGTTTTCTGTTTAGCAATGTATGTTGTGTTTTGTTTAATTGCGAATCCATTCACAATGTGTTCTCACAACCGCTCTCAAACGAGTCCACAGGGGACATAAAGGCATCCATAAATTAGTCAATTCAGAGCCAATCTGGTGATTTTAGTGTGTGTGTGTGTGTGTGTGTGGAAAAATATTGACGTAGCCAAACAATGAGAGAGCGCATGTACAGGCACAAGGCCAGTTCTTCCACTCTGCACAGCAACTTTATTTTTCTTTCCCTGATATTATCAGACGAGAGCTTGGTTTAGTTGTTTTCATTTTCTCAGCAGAGCTTCATGGGATTTGAGTGTGTTCAAAGCTGTGTGTGTGTGTGTGTGTGTGGGTGGGTGGGCAGGAAGATTGCTGTTATCAGGAGAAGGAATATGTGCTGTATAGGTATACAGTCCCAGCCTTAATTCATGGCATGGCGGTTATGTAACATCCGCTGCTCCACTGGAGTAAGTGTTTAGCTGAAGGGCACTGGGCGCTAGGATCCACGCCGCACTGATTCACTCGGTGCTCCACGTTCTGCTTGGCCGTGGGAGGAGTGGGGTGGGGTGGCTCTGTGGGGGGCATATAGTGGACTCACTGGGAGGGACACACTGAGGTTGTATGTGTGAGTCAGAGACAGTGACCAACCCATAACATCAGATAGGCAATGGGGTCATGGGTTAAATCAGCCTAATAGCATGTGTGTGTGTGTGTGTGTGTGTGTGTACTCATAATATATTTTTTTGCAAAAACTATTTCTCCTGAACTGTAGGATGAAGGGCTTCTACAGTCAATAAGTCAACATACTGAAGGCTGCTGTCATTTT
>JAGFZM010000013.1:977709-1008174 GCA_017657215.1 Limnothrissa miodon
TCTCTCTCTCTCTCTCTCTCTCTCTCTCTCTCTCTCTCTCTCTCTATCCCCTTACATTTTTCTCATACATTTCCTTAATATTTTCATTTTCATTTTCATTTCATTGTCTCTTTCTAAAACTGGATTTCATTCCTTCTCTCTCTCTTTCCCTCTTCCTTCGACCCTCTCTTTCCCTTCTTCCTGTTGATATTTCTCACATTCATTAGAGCAGCTCATTCATACACTGTCACTCACACACAGACACACACACACACACACAACACAACACACACAAAGACAGATGCTTCACCTTTTTTAACAAAGGTTTTATCCTGTACAGTACACACTCACTCGCACACACAAACATTTACTCTCTCATACACACACACACATAAACGTTACGGATACTAACGTATCCTCGGTTCTCTGAGTGAGAAGCCGAAACGTACGAAGTCGTTTTAAACCAACCCTTTGAAAAAAGGGCAGTAAGCGCACTGACGCGCGCAGGCAACTACTTAGACAGCCCTGCGTGACGTCAGAAAGTCTATATATTGACTGCGCTTACGCTTCAGGTCCTCTTTGCCAAGCTCGCCAGCGTCGGCGATTGAGGCCCGAAGCGTACGTTTCGGCTTCTCACTCAGAGAACCGAGGATACGTTAGTATCCGTAACGTTCTCTTTCGTTTCGAAGCCGAAACGTACGAGTGGATCACTACAACCAAGCCTCAAGAGCCCTACACCAAGGAGCCCGAGGTGGGAAGATCCATGGGACCGCCGCCGGGCCCAGAGAGAACACTCTCCGCTACACCCGGCCTGGTGACGTCCAATGCGTAAAAACGCGCGAAGGTGTTGCCTGAGGCCCACGAAGCGCTCAAGCAGATATCCTTCATGGGGACGCCTTTCCAGAAGGCCCAAGAAGCCGCCACTCCACGGGTGGAGTGCGCCCTGACATGAACAGGCGGAGGAACACCCGCCGCTTCATATGCCAGACGTATGGCTTCCGTAAGCCAATGCGACATGCGTTGGGTAGACAAGGCCTGACCCTTGGCACGCTCGCCATGGCAGACGAACAACTGGTTCGTCTTCCTGATGCTCTGCGTACACTTCAAATAGGCACGAAGCGCTCTGACTGGGCAAAGAGTAACGGGCACAGAACTGCCCGTCTCAGGAAGGGCTGCCAGCTCAATGACCCTCGAACGAGGGTCAGTAGACAGCACTTTCGGGCGAGAAAAGGGATTTGGTCGCAGCGTTACCCGCGCGTCACCTTGCGTGAACTCAAGACAGTCAGGACTGACCGACAAGGCAGTCAGATCGCTGACACGCTTCACCGAGACCAGAGCGAGCAGAAGCGCAGTCTTAAGGGAAAGCATCTTTAGACTGGCACTCAACAGAGGGTCAAAGGGCGTAAGGGCCAGTCCGCGTAGGACAGTGGCCAGGTCCCAAGTAGGGACCGAAGGGGAGGAAGAGGGGCGAAGCCGCCTGACGCCCTTCATAAAGTGCGACGCAAGGGGGTGAGCGCCTGGGGAAACGCCAGCATAGCCAACATGGCATGCTGAGATAGCTGCGAGGTACACCTTCAAAGTAGAGGGTGTACGACCCTGATCAAACAGGTGTTGCAAAAACGCAAGCACCTCGCCGATAGGGCAGACTAGAGGATCACAGCCTCTGTCTCTGCACCATGTGCTGAAAACACGCCACTTCAGTGTATATAACGACCTAGTGGATGTAGCTCTAGCAGCCTGAACGGTCTCTATCTAGGAGACGCGGCCGTTCAGGGGCCAAGCCGTCAGTCTCCACGCTTCTGGCTTGGGGTGCCACAGCAACCCGTGAGCCTGCGATAGGAGGTCCCTCCTCTGAGGGAGGGTCCACGGCTGGCCGTCTAACAGTGAGACCAGCTCTGAGATGGCCAATTGGGGGCGATCAGAATCACCCTGTGAGCCCCTGCTCTGATCCTGGCCAACACCTGACGCAACAGAGGAAGGGGGGGAAACGCGTAGAGCAGACCGCGCGGCCACGGGTGTGCCAGCGCGTCTGACCCCAGCGGCGCATCTCATTAAAGCGAAATTCTCATTCGGCGCATCTCATTCCAGCGAAAACCACGCTGGGCAGCGTTCTCTCTCGAGGCGAAAAGATCGACTCGTGCCCGCCCGAAGCGGGACCAGAGGCTGTGCACCACGGCTGGGCAGAGGCGCCAGTCGGTTGCACGCGGAACACCCCTGGAGAGGAGGTCCGCGCCTGTGTTGCGAACACCTGGCAAGTGCGCCGCCCTGATCGACAGGAAGTGGCGGGAGGCCCAGGTGAGCAGCTTGTACGCCAGGCGAAACAGGTCCGGAGAGCGCGTGCCGCCCTGGCGATTGATATACGCCACAACAGTGGTGTTGTCTGTCCGCACAAGAACGTGTTCTCCTCCGAGAAGAGGGAGAAACTCCTTCAGAGCGCAGAAGACAGCAAGGAGTTCTAACACATTGATGTGTAATCTCCTGGAGGCTGTGCCCCATGTCCCCCAGCCGCTCTTGGACGCATCGGTGGTCACCGTCATGCGTCTGGCTATAGCGCCCAAGGCGCCGCCTTTGGTGAAGGAGGACGGCCTGCGCCAATGCGCGAGGGCTAGCCACATGCGTCTGGACACTAAGATCTGACGGGCGGGGTTCGACCTGGAGGAAACACCTAGTTCCGCTAAGGCAAGCTGCAGCGGGCGTAAGTGTAAGAGGCCGAGTGGGACAGCGCCGCCTGCGGCGCATAGGAGGCCCGTCAGTCTGAGACATAGCCTGGCCGAAACGCAGGCACCTAGTCTGAAGTGGCGTAGACATGCCCTGACGTCCTGAAGCCTCTTTGGCGTGAGCGTCGCTCTCATCAAGCATGAGTTCAGCCTCACGCCCAAGAACTCCACCTCCTGAGAGGGAGAGAGCATGCACTTGCTTAGGTTCACTAAGAAACCCAGACTGTGCAGGTGACGCAAGACCATGTGAGCCTGTGACGTTAGGAGCTGTCTGGAACCTGCCAGCAGCATCCAGTCGTCCAAGTAATTGAGGAGTCTGATCCCTTGAGCGCGTAGAGGAGCGATCGCCGCCTCCACGCACTTGGTGAAGGACTGACTCCGCCACCATGCGCCCCGTGAGCATGTGAAAGGTGAGAGGTTTGAGCGAAGCATTGAGCGCTCTGAGGTCTAGAATAGGGCGAGACCGCTGGGCGCTCACGCGTGACTGAAGAGCCGTGCACATTACTCGCGACGCCCCGTGGGGCGGCCGACTCAGCGCGCACGTCAGCGAAATCCGATGTCGGTGAACTGCGCGCTTCACCTGCAACACCCCGTAGGGCGGGCGACCTGGAGCGCGTGTCAGCGATGTTGGTGGCCGATGAGCCGCGCACTGCACCTGCGACGCCCCGTGGGGCAGCCGACTCGGAGTGCGCATTGGTGACGACCTCGAAGAGGGGGGAGAAGCTACCCGTCTGGCCAGGGGCAGACTGGGCAGACAGTTCTGCGCGTATCTGGGCGATGAATCGACCGACAGAAGTGGCGAGAGAGGACGGGGAGGACTTCTCGACCGTGAACGACTCCGAAGCGTCGCATGCCCACTGCTCGGAGGCGAGGGGGACAGAGGACACGGAGGTCGTGACACTAGCAGAGGCCTCGGTGCCACGTGGGCGGCGTCTAGGCGTGCCATCACGCGAGGCGCAAAGCGCGGGGCGTGTGTCAGCTGAACGCGCGCCGGAGACCGCATCGGCGCCCCAGTGCGCGATAGCGCTGACAGAACAGAGAGCGTCCTCCGGCCTGGGCCGGGGCTCATTGTGAAACATTGCCCCAGATGGGCGATAGTGTGTGTGCGGAGTGCTTGTGAACAAGGCAAACTCAGCGCCCCGTAAGGGGGTGAGATCAGACCGCCGAAGCGGGGGGGAACGCTCCGAGCTGGGGACTGCAGAGCGAGGACCCGTGCCTTTGAGAGCACACAGAGGCGTAGCAGTCAATGGATGGCGATCGCATCAGGATCACTGTGGCCTCTTACACCGCTCCCGGCTAGCCGGACGGTTGGCGGGAGCTGGGCGCGGCTTTGGGCGCGTCCGCCTTCTTTTTCTGTTGCGTCCGTTGAGGCGTACAAGCACGCGTCTGAGGAGCAGCGGGAGCGGTCGACTGAGGCGGAGCACGCTTAGGAAGCACGGGTTGCAGGGCCTGAGCCGCCGACTTCGTCTTCTCTAAGCGGTCGCGTTGTAGTTCCAGCGCCTGGCCAAACAGAGCATCAGCGGAGATGGGAGCATTCAGGAGATGCTTCTTCTCCTTCTCTGGCATAGAAGAGAGATTCAGCCAGAGATGCCTGTCAAGGACGACCAATGAGCCAAGGGAGCGCCCGTCGGCTTTAATGGCCGACCGGATAGCCAGCGAAGTGAGAGTGGTGATTCTGCGCAGCTGATGGACGGTTAGGTCCGAGTGCTGCACAGCCAGATCTGCCACCAGTTCCTCAGCCAAGGAGGAGAGGAGAAAGGCGCTATTCATCGCCCTTATCGCCTGGCCTGTACAGATGAAGGCCTTGGAGGCGAGCTTCTCCGTGTGTTGACACGGCTTGGAGGGGAGCTCGGGATGCGATGTCCAGGTGGTGGCAGAGGCTGGTGCTAAACAGCCAGCGACCGCATCTTCAACGCGAGGAAGCTGTAAGAGGCCAATGGCGCCCGCACCGTCCATCGCGTAGAACGCCGCGTGCCCCTGGATAGGGGCAATGGCGGCGTAGGGAGCCTCCCAGGAGCCCTGCGCGTCAGCCACAACCGTGGGGTGAGCAGGGAGAGGGAGAGCGTCCGGAGAGGGAGAGCGTCCGGAGAGGGAAGCGCGCCGGAAAAGGGGTCGAAACGCCCTTCCGGATAGCGCTGAGGCGGAGGCAGGCCTAGCCTGCTAGCCGCCTGTGTAGCCAACGAAGCTAGCTCAGAAGCTAACTGGGCGGCGTGGGTCTTCACTATCGGTGGCATGTCTTCGACAGTAGCGCCTTTAGCGGAGAGGAAGGAAGACAGCTCCTCCTTATCCACGGCCTCGATAACTAGTTCGTCATCGTCGTCACCCTAAGGCGCCGTGGTAGCGTCGATGGAGCTAGCAGGGCTAGCCTGGTGGGCCGCGGTTAGCTGGCTAGCTGGTAGCAAGCTAGCCGCTGAGAAGCTAACCGACGGCCGAGTAGCCACTGAAGACCGATCGATAAGCCCAACCGGGTGCGGGGACGCCGGGGGAAAATCGATAGACTGGCGGGTAACGAGAGCACTAGTGCCAGCGGGGGAAGAGCCCGCCCCTGTAACACCAGTAGAACCCACGAAGAATGCCGCTCTTTTGGCGATAGCCGTAGGGGAGAGGCGTTCGCAAGCCGAGCAAAGATCTGGCCGCGAAAAGGCGAGCATAGCATGCTCGCTCCCCATGCAGATAAAACAGATAGCATGGCGGTCGGATCGCCATCGGACGGTCACAATCGGTGCAACGACGAGTAGCCATCTTGCGTCTCGGGGTACCAGAAGTTAGGGACCGGCGTGAGCACTTGGAGCAAGACGGAATCCTTCGGAGAGCTTTGAAAAAAGCTTTTGTGCAAATGAAAAGACGACTCAGAAACACACGCAGTAGGCGAGGTGAAAGAGGCAAAGAGGACCTGAAGCGCAGTCAATATATAGACTTTCTGACGTCACGCAGGGCTGTCTAAGTAGTTGCCTGCGCGCGTCAGTGCGCTTACTGCCCTTTTTTCAAAGGGTTGGTTTAAAATGACTTCAGAAAAGCAGGAGATGATAGGCATCATCCACTCGTACGTTTCGGCTTCGAAACGAAAGAGAACACACACACACACTCACTCACACACACACACACACACACTCACGTGCTTCACCTTTTTTAACAAAGGTTTTATGCTGTACAGTACACACTCACTCGCACACACAAACACTTACTCTCTCATACACACACACACACACATAAACACACACACACACTCACTCACACACACACACACACAAACACACTCACATGCATACACACACATTTACACTTACATTTCTTCCCTCAGGTATTCCTGGTGATGCCTTTTCATGAATAGTTGTGTCTCTCTTTAACAGTACTTACCCGGCAGGGGTGATACAATGATCAAGAAGGTTATTTGCCCAGGGCGAGGCTAGGCCATTGCACTCAGGCCGTGCTGACCCCTGCAAATTCCTCAAATGTAGGAATCTCGACTGCACAATTTCTGGTAGTGGGGGACTACGTTCGCGCTCTCCCCTGATATTCGTGAGGTTCAAGCCCCACTCTACCTGACCCCATCGAAGTGTCCTTGAGCAAGAGACTGAATCCCCAAATTGCTCCTGGTGGCGGGCTGGAGCCTTGCATGGTAATCCCCTCCACTGGTGTGTGATTGGGTGAATGCCATAACAGGCGGCGCGTGGAGACGCAGCGGCCTCTGGCTCTCCTGACCGTGCGCATCACTGTGGGATAGCTAGAAACGTAATTTCGATTCCTCTGTATGTCCAGTATATGTAGGGAAGTTGACAAGGGTTAATTACCTTAGACTTAACTTAACAAACACACAATCATACACACACACACACATATATACATACATACTTAGTCTGGTTTGTGTTTGGAGATCGTGTCAGAGGAGAAGGGCAGAGACTTGTGAGTCTTGTGATGCTCTTGCCTGCTGTGTGTGTAAACTCCATTTTTTTCTCGTTAGCTGGGGTACCCCACACCTCCAGCCCTCTTCCATCCCTCCATACATTCCTCCTTCTATCCCCTCATCCCCCCAGCCCTCCTTCTGCTGCGCTCTTAATTTGCAGGGAAGTACCACTGCACCCATTCTGGGCTGAGCCACAACCTCAATTTAACCTCCCTCTCTCTCTCTCTCTCTCTCTCTCTCTGTCTCTCTCTCTCTCTCACACACACACACACACACACACACACACACACTCTCTCTCTCTCTCACACACACACAAACAAACAAAACCAAGAGTGGGACATTATTAGTGATGTGATTATCCAACTCCCCAGGATCTTTCTTCCCACTGTTCAAGAAATGTCTCTAAATGTGTGTGTGTGTGTGTGTGTGTACCCTATAACAATGACACCTAGTGATAATTCACCATGTCTTCTCTTTTCTCTCATCTCTCTGACCTTCCTATTCTATACATCTTTCTCCTGTCTTTGCTTCTCTCTCAGACACACACTTAAATAAATTATTAGTAGTAATAGGTGTCTTGAATACAGTAGCAAAATGAAGTTGCATCTAGAAAAGTAAATAGTGTCAACATGTTCATTTATAAATGAGATTACTAAGGGCATCTTGATTGACATCTGCAATAAATGGACAGTAATTTGAGGGAATGTATTTAGCATTACAAATAAAATCATTCATTAATTAGCAAACTTGAATTGTATGCCTAGTTCATTTGCTATGTTTTCTATTGACCAGTGTTTCCATGAAAAACAAGGGAATCCAAGTCATCCCAATCTTTAGACTAGTAGTGTAGTCAGTTATGATTTATTGACAGTAAAAAAACTGCACTCCATTACAGTAATGTAAATTATATTTGTGTGTCTGTTCACTGATGTGTGCATTTTCTTACATATTTTATGTTACATAATGAATGTTCTATTGAAATTCTTCAAGAACTGCTACCTGCAGGTCTATATCTAAAAAGGCTTTTTCCATTCAATCACTTTTTTAAAATCTCCAAATACAACAAAACATCCCTCTGTTGTCAACAACTGTCAACTTCTCCAATTGCAATTCAAATTAGAGATGGCAATTTTTTTCCATTTCTGTTTTTTTCATTTGTTTGTTTGTTCATTTGTTTTGTTTGTTTTCAATTAGACTATCTGTGTTCCAGTGTTCATTTAGGAATTATATTATGTGACTGCTGTGCTGCACTCATTGCTAAGGGTTTTGTACTGCATTTAAGGTTTTAGACATTAGATTTCCATTTATGGTACATGGTGGCTATAAGTAAGACAAGGTAAGCAACACCTAAATGGGTTCTTATTGACTGCTAATTGTGTGAAAACAACAATTTCATCTATTGGAGCACTACAGGCTGATTTTTGACAATGAGGCTAAAGGTCGGACAAAAGCTTGTTAGGGAAACAAAAACCCATATGCTCGTAACATGTATTGAGCTAGGGTATATTATTTCTGTGCACCCTCGGGGATACCTTCCTTTCAATGTAGCCAGGGAATGGTTACTTATGCTGTATACCATAGTTCTCTTTGTTTATAGTCCCTTGTTTCTGTGCCAATTCATAATTAATTTACATTTTGGTAACAGTTTCATTTGTTCAAATGTTCAGATTTGTTAAGACAACATTGTTTGTTACATCAGTTTGAGATTTGCCTGACATGTTTTTGCCATTTAAATGTGGTGTTTTTTCCAACATATTAACATTTTTAGCCAGAGTCTGAGATCTTCATGTTGCAAAATATGCCTTTCCTGCCTTTTCAGCCTCATCTTTTATAGCTAAATAAAAGCTGCCTGATGATGAGGTTGTAATTATAGTTTGTCACCTGACAGAGTCTTTACCAGTCTAGAGTGTAATCGTATCTTTGCCCATTTAAGCGTTTCTCTCTCTCTCTCTCTCTCTCTCTCTCTCTCTCTGAAAGATCACCACCTTGGATTTCCCTGTATTTATTTTGAGATTTCTAAGTTTTTGTAATTCTCAGGATCAGGAAACAAAAGTTCTAATCGTTCCTTAGTTGAAAACAGACGTATCGATTGTTTGAGAAGTTTTATAATAGTGAGCTAAGACTGCACATGTCTTACCCCTCTGGCCTTCCTATACGATCTTGTTTTATTATGGATTCTAATACAACATTTGTTATTATTATACATAATTTATTACCTCCACAACCAGGTCATGTTTTTTCCATCGTTTGTTTGTCTGTCTGTCTATCTGTCTGTCTGTGTGCAGAATAGTATGAAAAGTAAGGCATGGATTTGGATGAAATTTTCTATTTAACTACTGATTAGTGGGCATGTTGTCGTTATGTCCATTTTGTTGTACATTCACTTTCTTTATTTGGGGGGTGAGTTCAGGTCATGTTCAGGGGTCTTAGGGAACTTAGTAGCTCACCACCAGCTTTAGAAAAGCTCTCCTTAAAGGTTAAAACAGGCAAATAAAGCTTTTTAAATCTGTTAAAATCTCTATGAAATCAAGTTCAACATCAAGTACAGCATCCTCTCCTGTCTGGTGATCCCAGTTTTTGTGCTCTCTTATGAAAGAAGATGTTAGTAGTGATCAGACCAGAAGTGGCTATAACCAATAAAAAATAAAGCCAACAATAAAAAGACATTTTTCTCCCATCAAATTTTAATGACACCTCAGATGAGTGTTTACATGTTAAAAGATACTTTTTCCTCCAGGCCAATCAATACAAAAGAGCTGTAGTAAAGTCATGTTGATTTTTTGGAACTATCTCTAAGGATAAAGACTCTGTGACTCTAATTGGTCGATCAGCTGAGTTGGAAGGGATATGGAAGGTTTGTCTTTATACAAAATAGACCAATATTTTTTCACCTAGGGGAAACTGTATAGGTTTCTTGGATGTTTCTATTACACCAATTCCAAAAAAATCTGCACTGCATCCTCAATACTTTTTTATTGATGGTTTTCTGCTTCTGTCAGGATTTGTGTTTGTTGAGAGTCTGTGTAGTATACTCTCTGTGTATTTTGGTCTGTATAGGTTGTGTTTTTATTTGAAAGTACTCTGTACTTTTTACACTCAAAACATTTATTTCTGTCTATTTTGTTAACTTTCATGTTACTTCTGCTTCTCTGTCTAAAGTGTATTTTGTGGACAAAATACAGTTTTAATTTTTTTTTTTACCAATGAATCTAAGTTGGCAATGGACATAGTTTGGTTTGAAGATGTTCCAGGGTTGGTGTTCCAGGGTTGGTGTCTTTCAAAAGGTTACGTGATTATGGTTTAAAAGGGATTACATACCCAGAGAGTCTCCCATGCTGCTATTTGTGATAAAAAGACCCAAGCATTTACATAGCACAATGACAGTGGGTTAGGACTAGCTCAATGTTGTTGTTTTTTTACAATTTATTTGACTATAGTTTGGAAGATTTTCTCTAAATAGTTAAGAGATTAATTTGGGGGTATACTTAGGGAGATTGAAGGAAGTGAACATTTAAATACCTCACAACTCAATCCCTGCCTCAAACACACCTACACATTCACACTACGTGTGTGTTGTCCTCTCTTTCTAATGACCTGTGACCTGCTCACAGTCTCTTCCTGTTTGTAATGCTGCATTGGGACTAAAAGTCTCACTGGCTGCCAAAACACTACCTACTACTGTGTATGTGTATTTGTGTACATATGTGTTAAGTGTGTGTGTGTGTGCAGGACTTTGATTGATGTGTCCATGCTTACAAAGTGTTATGTGTGACAATTAAATATTTTTATGCTGCAGTGCCAACATATGGATGACTAGTTCATAATGAATTTATGTCACTGCAGTGCATGCTTAACGTGTATGTGTGTGTGTGTGTGTTTTGCACATGCGCAGTTAAGTAATGGCCACTGCAGTGATTTGGTGCAGTGGGCCTGTCGTCAGCAAACTCTACAGCTGAAGGGCTTCAAAGATTTGGCTTCAGTCTTGCCCCATATAGAGGACTGTCCCCCTTTTCTGTCTCCTAAGTGTGTATGTGTGTGTGTGTGTGTGTGTGTGTGTGTGTGTGTGTGTGCATGTGCAAGACACAGAGAAAGTGTGTGTGAGACAGAGCGGGAGAATGGAATTGAATAAGAAAAAGAGTGATTATCATATCCTTTACCCTACCTTGACATAAATCACATTTAGTTCTGGGGTAGGATTATGTTGTCATGGACAAAGGTTGGGGAAAAGCTGGCTAAGGTGGATTAGTATTGACAGGCTCGGTTGTAGACAGCTATTTTAAAAGCTAGAAGGAATCACCCCTTCGTTTGGACGAGGCAATAAGGTCTCCACTCTTTTGCTCCAGAAAGTTCCTGAAGCGTAGCGGCACAGAGGTCAGAAAGCGAAAGAAAGAAAAAATATATATATACTGTATGAAGAGAGAAAGAGAGCTCAGAAACAAAGAAAAAAGAGAGAGAAAAGAGGGGTTAAGAAGGCAACATGGCCAAAAAGTTAACTTATAAATAAAGGTGTCTGCCACTTCGGAGATTTTAAATACATGAACAGACCAGAAAGTAGTTTTGCAAAAAAAAAAAAGTGAATATGGTTTAAAAGGAAGCTATAAAGGAGAAAGAGCCAGACAGAGTGTGTCTAGGAGAGAAAAAGTATGTGTGTGAGTGAAGGAGAGAGACACAGAGAGAGAGAGAGAGATTGCACAAGACTGTAAGAGCTGTAGTTGCAGGGCCCTCTCAATTATTAATGTGATGCAGATCATCAGCAGAGTGGACAAACGGTGTACTGATGGAAGGCCCATCCCTCGTCCCTCTGGCCTGCCTTAGGAAACAAACAAATGTGGAGGGGAAACAGAAAGGAGGAGAGGGAGAATGGAAGAGAGTTTTAGGTGAGGTATGGGTGAAAACGTGCAGACAGCAGGGAGATGTGAAATCTCCTTTTGTGTTGTTTTTTATTTTTGTTTTAATTTGTACTTTCTTTTGCAAGGTCAAAGTTTTCACACGCTTGACCAAAGATGCTGGAGCTATCAGATGGTAACCGGCGAGGACGGGGGCAAGCCCATTCCCATCCACCAGAGTGAAGCAATTAACCCCAGAATCCCAGACTGGAGCCCCAATGTACAGACGTAGGGGGGTTTTCATCTTCACATAAGCTATCATAAAACCCAACATGCCACGGAATAACCGCAAGGAATAGTAAACAAAGGTTAATTAGAAAAGAACTGAAAGAAAAGAACCGAGCGGGCGCTAACTGATAGACACGTCAGTCAGAGAGAAAGAGAGAGAGAGAGAGAGAGAGAGAGAGAGAAGAGTGCTGTCAGTGTGTGCACAGCCATCCATGCATCCATTTTCTGTCATTCTCCAGGTCTCCGGGTGTGCGATTTTGTATGCTATTATGTCTGCTTTCCATGGATTGAGTGTTCTGACAGACATTCAAAAATGCCACCCACACCTGGGCAGACTTTATCGTGTAATAGTGAGGCTAGAGATTGGGCGCAGCAGTAAGAGAGGGAATGCACCTACAGATACCCAAAGGAGAGACAGAGAGCAATCTTTATTTTCAAAATACAGTTTTGGGTGCTTTTGTATTTATTCCGATAGGACACTGAAAACGTGTTGGAGAAGTAAGAGCGAGAGAGAGGGAGGTCAGCAGCACCTGGACTCTCATTATTTAAATTACTCAAAAAAATCAGATTCTTCCTTTTCGCAGACAACTTGGTTATTCTGTCTTCCACAGACGTTGGTCTATAGCAACACCATGTTATACATAATTTCTCAGGGAAAAAAATAGATTTCATAGAAGGAGCCACTGGAACAAAAACAGCAAAAAATACTCTAACTTATCTAGGCTTAATTTCAAGATGGCGGCGAACGTAATATTCCATGAAGGTACAGTCTGTATAAACTGTCTTTTTAATAAAGTACCGGTGTACTTTCAAAGTTCTCATTGTCTCGTTTTAAATGTCAGGGCCCTCAGAAGTCTACCAATGAAGTGTGGAGTTACTCTGAACCTTTTTAATGGTGTAAAAATAGCGATTTAGCTGCATAGGCAAAGTGATGCCCCTATAGCTAGCAGTGTAAGGCTAATGAAAGCTTCGGCTAAAAACAGTTTAATGCGGAATGCTGGAGGTGAACGGAGGTGGGAATTGGATATATGTTTGCACTCGGTAACATCTTCCAGTACAGCCCAGGTCCAAACCACACCGGATTTCTCCTTTAAGACTAAAACTCAACTGGTAATTTCAACTTGAAAGAAAAGTGAAGAAGGGCTTAAGAGCTTAAGAATGACAAATCTATCCAAATTCATACAACCATTTGAATTGGCCTTTAAGTATTAAAACCAGTCATTGAACCTATTACACTACAAGGCAGTGAAGTGTGGGGTCCTCTTGTCCATAGTGGATTTAAAAATGGGACAAACTCTTAGTGCAACTTCTTCATGCAGAGAACCTTCTGGTACTACATCGGAGTACACCCAATATGACATTTAACAAACACCCAAAACTCACACACACAAAAAAAAAACACAGATATATTTTGTCACATGCAGACTCCCCCCGCACCAGAAACACACACACACACACACACACACACACACACAACAACAACAACAACAACAACAACAAACAAAGGCTCTCTCAGACCACCTCCACAGTAGATTCAGTGGTTATTACACTGAACCTAAGAAAAAAAATATAAACTGAAAGTAAATGAAATGGAAATCACCATTACTACTGGCCTGTCAGTCAACATAAAACACAAAAACATTTTTGGTTTGATTGCACAATGTTGTTGCTATGTTTTAAATAGGGACTGTAGGAGAAGCTTTGGATTAAATAAAAATCCCAGTCCTGTATACTGTTAATTGTGTTCTGGCCTTCACATTCTCACTACTGGTACTTTGTATTGTAACTAGCAATTCTGTGGCAAAACAATGTGAAATTTTTTCCAGGCCAGGAAAGTTTTATTGATTCTAATTGAATTGAATTGAGAGCAGGAGGAAGATAAGGAAGAAAAAGAGAGAGACACTGTTATGGGTTGGAATCAGGGAATGATTGAAGGTCACAATCAAAGCAGAGCAAATGTTTTTCATGTTCATTTTTGCCCTGGCTGTGAGTTCTAAAATGTTACAGCAACCCAAGAGAGACAGAATGTAAGAAAAAAAAAGAAAGAAAGAAAAAGGCAAAAAGAAGAGGTGAATGGCAGATAGGTAAAAGAGGAGCGTGAGACATGGCTTATTCAAAAGAGAAAATTATGAATTTGATGAAATGAGGGAAGAGATGGGGGGTGGTAGAGACGGGTCTGACAGAAACACGAGTTAGAGACATGCAGTGAGGTTGGAGATAATAAGCCAGTGAGTTTAAGAGCTGTGAGGTCAGTCACTTGATTGCTGGGTGGATGGGTCCTGGTTTTGAAAGGAGTACTCACGACAGTGCAAGAGGCTTTTTCTCACTTCCCGTACTGACAGTCTGCTTCTCTCTCTCTCTCTCTCTCTCTCTCTCTCTCTCTCTCTTTCTCTCTCTCTCTCTCTCTCTCTTTCTCTCCCCTTCCCCTCTCTCTCTTTTGCTCCCTCTATTTCTCTCCCTCTTTCTTCATCTGTGTGTGTGTGACTCTTCCTCATTTTTTGTGGTCCCCCTTGCTGAGCAGTCCGCTCCCTGCTCTCACCATCTGTAGTTGTAAAGTGCCCAGAACTCATTAGTGGGGACAGGGCGCTGCAGATAAGAACACTTTATTTCTGCCGAGGACAAACGTGAGAGAACGACAGATGCAGACAGAGAGCATGTGAGTGAGTGAGGACAAGCGTCTCTGTCACAACACAAAATACATCATGGAAGACACACACACACATACATGAACACACTCCAATATTACAGACATTCGCATCTGCACTGGCATGCTGTCTGACATGCAGACTACTAGGCACATGTCAAACGTGGAACTGTGTTATTGACAAAGCAGATACTGTAGTGCCGTTGAAGGTACATACAATATTGAACGAAGGTGTATGGCTGCAGAAGCGGTGCTTGTGTGTGTGTGCGTGTGTGTGGGTGTGTGAGTGTGTGGGGGTTGGGGGGCTGAGTCTGGCAGAGTTGTCTGTGTGTCTAGGGCTGTCATGAGCTCACTAAAGATCAGCTGGCTTTGGGTGACACATCGCTACAAAATCTCCAGCAGACAGTTTGGGCCTTTAGTCTGTATCGTTGTCCCAAAGGAGGGAGGGGGCTTTGCTCCCTTCTCCCCCCATCTCTTCTCTTTCCTTTCACACTCTCACTCACCGTCTTTCTATCTTTCAATTTCCCTTGTTCATTCCCTTCTCCCCTGACATACTTCTGCATTCTCTCTCTCTCACACACACACACACACACACACACACTCCTTCATTTCCATCTTCCCCTCTTTTTATGTTTCTCTCTTTCTCTTTCTGTCTGTCTCTGTTTCCTGGCTCCCTCTGTCTCCTTCTGTCTCAGTTCTCCTCCTGACTGGCTGTCTCTGGGGTCCTGCACTGTGAGGGCGAGAGAGAGAGGGGCTTGTCCAACTTGTGTGCTCAGATAAGCCAGAGAATTAGAGGCGGGAGATCAGCACTGGTGTCAGTGATGAGTTCAGAGCTGTCGAGAGGAAATGGGAACAAGACCCTTCCCTTTTCTCTCTCTCTCTCTCTCTCTCTCTCTCTCTCTCTCTCTCTGTCTATCTATCTATCTTTCTCTCTCTTTCCAGTCTCTCTAGCCCTGCCCCTCCCTCACTCCCTCCCTCACTCTCTTGCCGTCCATTAGCATTTGAAAAAAAAGGTGAAGCTTAGCCCTGGGGGGAAAAATTAATCTGTAGTTAACATGAGGGAAGTGAGGGGACCCATACCTAGTCAAGGCCCTATCTCAAAGTCGAGGTGGGTGGAGGGGTGGTTGGGGCTGGTGGGTGTTGGGAGCTGCTGAGGATAATGCATCTGTCTGCCCTGAGATTTGTAGAGGGGAAAACCTAGATGGCAGGCTAATGGCCCTGGATATCAGAATGTAATGCTTTTTTTCCCCAGCTATTCCTTCCAACCTATGCTCAGCCTACCAAAAACTCTTTATTGATTTATCTTTCTCAATTTGAGCTAATATGTGGCAATATCTGCAGCAAAGATCTTTTCCATTTACCGCCAGCTGTCAGCTGATGCTGCAGCGCTCGCTATTTGCATGTCGTGTGAAATTAAATTATTTAAAGAGCAATTTGTCTCGAATGGAAACAGCGTTCTCTTAAAGCAAATGATGATGAGTTTCTTAATCGGCACGTTTCTTTTTTTCCATGCTTATTCTCCCCTCTTAAACTGACAGACGCTGTATGCTCACGGAAGCCGAGTGCCTGTTTCATTATTCATGTCCTGAATTCCTGCATCTTCACAAGTTCGCCTTCAGAGACCGCAATGGTTTTTTGGGTGTGAGCCGGAGCGCTTTTGAAATATACATGGACTTTGGCGCAGCTCACACCCGCTGTCTGGACAACAGGTCCGCACGATGGGGAAAGATGAGAGAATGAGAGAGGGAGGGAGGCAGATGGATGGAGTGATAGGCAGTCAGACACCAGAGAACGAGTGTGTGGGAGAGTTTATGGATGCCATGACTTCGATGGACAGAGGGAGGAAACTACTTGCTCGCCCGCTCGCTTGCTCGCTCTCAGATCATTTGGCTGTTTGTGCAAGCACACACACACACACACACAAAACACTGGGGCTGGCGATGTGAGGGGAGGCTGGGGATCATTTGCAGAGCAGCGACGTGTGCTGGCATGAATTAGCCTGCGACGCCACATGAAACATAAGACATATCTGAGGTAACCCAGTGAAACCCTGTAATGAGCTGTTTATAAATATCATCAGAGGGCTGTGGCACCAAAGGGTGCTATCTCAACAAAGCATTATGGCTTTGGAAAAAAAAGAGGAAATCTCAGAAGACACGACACATTAATAGCATATGCACACATAGGGATGTGTGCTAGACACAGAAATGCATACACAAACACAATTTCACAGTGTTTCTGTTTGATTCAAATATTCTAATTGTGCACTCCATAGTGAGGCCTTGATATTTAGACTGACAATCGACTCGTTCATTTGACTGCATTCATTTACTGTGGATTTTATTGAGTCAAGTGTTGCCTCTGAGATAGCAGCTGATGCAGTGAATTGAGTCTGGCTTCTAGTTTTGAAAACACATAATGGCATTCCAGCAGAAACCCAAATAATGCTCTGCCTCCCATCGGCCAAATCTTTCCCCAGAAGTCAGGCTCTAAATTACGCTGGTTGTAGCATTAATGTTAGCATGGGAGGAAAAAAGACTGTAAACAAGGACGTGATGAAATCCCACTGCCTTTAGCGGCTCTGAGGAAGAACCCCTTACTGGAGGGCAGGCGTGTGAAATAGTGTGTTATCGGGATGTTTTGCATTTGCTGCAGAGCTCAGGGCACTGTGTACCGTTAGATTAGTAGTTGCATTAAAGCCTGTTGGTTGATGATCCTACACAACACATGTGTACACATCAATACACACACACACACATGCATAGGCACACAAAGACACAAGACAAACACACATGAACACACATGCACAAAGATGCCCAGGTACGTACAGTATAATAACATAGACACGCACACAAAAATACACACATTTATATAACAATCATGCAACATAGAAGAAACCTTAAAGAACATAGCGCTAGGGGATAGTAGTGCAGACAGAAAGACATACTCACACACACACACACACACACACACACACACACATCCGCACTTACACGCCTCCTCTTTATCACAGCAATCCATTTCTGTCTTAGCAAAAACACTATTCATAGCCTATTACACTAAAGGACCATACATTGAGATAACTGGACTCTACAAATTATGTTTGGATGTGAATATCCTTTTCCTTCCAAGCATAAACGGCACCAAACGGTATCCAGGCATGGCGTATTCTACTGCTAGGTTGGTGTGGAGCAGATGGACAATATTGGGGTGGATGAATGAGGTTTACAACACCTACTCTAGCTTGTCCAACATCTCCCTAACACAGGCGGCATAAATAATGCAGAAAGAGCTGAAAGTTGTGCCTCTCAGGTATCGGTGCTGATGAATAAATTCAATGCCCACACAGAGTGTTCCTGACCCTACCCCTCTCTCCCTCCCTCACTTCACGCGGCCAGCGCAGAAATTAAGATTAACGGAGAGATACGGCTCACAGCTCAAGATCACCATGAATAAAAGACAAAGAGACGGAGTTTGTGTGTGTGTGTGTGTGTGTGTGTAATTCTGTGTGGGTGTGTGCTTGAGAAATAAATAGAAAATTAAATAGGAAAGAAAGCATGACCAAATGTGTGTGTGTGTGCGTGAGCGTGCGTTTCTGTGCTTCTTTGTTTGTGTGTATGTGTGTGTCTTCATACAAAATCTAGTATGAAAGTGAATGGAAAAAGAACGAAGAGGGAGGCGTATATGGAGTTGAGCTATGCTGCATTAATACACCTCTAGACCAAGAAAGGCAGATATGCCTATGCTCTTCAGCCTCTACACACACACACACACGCACACACCTCGCTCCCACAGCTATGAGGGGCCAGCGAGATGGGGCTCAGTGTTGAGATTAAATGGCTTTTCATCGATTGGCTCCCTCTAATGTGGCTCGGTCTCAAAAGTGCAGCCTAAAATATGTCATCTGTAAAGCCGGGCGGTCGGCCAGCGAGGCGGGAGAGTGGTCCTATCAGGGGGCTGTGTCACGCATCCTCCCTCCTCGGGCATCGCTCCTGGAGATAAAGGCAGGGCAGGAGGAGAGAGACACAGATGTGGGGGGATGGATAGAGGAGAGGAGACAGAGATGGAACAAGGGATAGAGAGGCTACAAAGAACGAAAGAGGGAGTGTGTACTGCACAATATATATACTATATATACAATACTATACTATACTGTGTATCCAGTTCACATTCTAATCACACAACATTTTCACAAAGAACACTTCTGTTTAAAGTCTACATTTGTTTAAACTGTACGTCAGTCATAATATGTCTCTCTTTTACATAACGATACAGGTTTTTCTGATTATTTATTACCTTTTCAAATTGTATGCTTTTAAACCTCATGTCATGTCAGATGTCATTGGGGTCAACATTCTCTCCCACACTCATAAACACCTTGGCCTTTCTCAAACTAGCCCAGATATGGGCTGTAGTGTACGCCACATGTGATTAGGACAGCACACTCACCCAGGCTATGTAATTGGCCTGCAGGGTCATTTGGACAAGCAGAGCTACATTTTACAAAATTATAACTAGCTTTATTTTGCATTCCAGTTACATACAAAAGTCTGCATTGTTCCTTATCAATATGAGTCCAGTTTGCATGTTTTTCATGATAACTGTTGTCACTGTAACCCACTATTAACCTGTTAACTTCGACAGTCCTACTATAGAGATAGTGTGACAGAAAGAAAGAAAAATGAAAGGAGAAAAAAGAAAAAAGAGGCAGAGTGGTAGGAGAAGAAGAAAAGAAGAGACAGGATGATACTGAGCGAGAGTGAGAGAGAAAAAATAAAAAAAGAGAATACAGACATTCTACATGTGAGGTCATGTGATCACTGGCTGATGGAGTTGTCGAGTGGAGCGAGCGTTTTGTTCAAACGAGGCGTCGAGGGGCGACAGCCAGAGAGAAGTTTGTCGTGGGTTTTCTCTGGCTCTTCACTCTGAGATGAGAGCTCTGCAAAGAAACAACAAGGCGGCGAAGAGGAGAAAGCATGACTGCATTTACAGGCAAAGGCACGGAGACTCTCACAGCCACTCAGTAGCCAGTGAGAGAGCACATGATAGCAGGTCCCTTTAGATGCAAACCCTTTCAGGCTTTTTTTTTCACGTAATGGGTGAGTTGGACAGCTATAACAAGTACTGTACATTAGAGATGAGACGATTACAGTTTTTGATGTGATTATTGCGAGGGGAATAATTGCGATAATGCGATTATTATGAAATAATACATTTTTAAATACCCAATTATTTATATCCTAATCAATCATATTATTAATATCCCAATTATATCAGAAATATCCTACTGCTTCATTTAACTCTTGAGGAATTTTTGAGTTGGGTGCAAAAGGCACAGATTCTTTAACAGCTGGTTGGTGAACTGCAGCACCAGCTTTCGTTTAAAGGTGAAAAAGACAAAAATGAAATTAATTAGCCATATCAAGATTATCTTTGTTTGGAATTACAAATAATCAATGTGCTTTACAACCTATATCTGTTATTGTACATTACCTTCATATGAATGTATAGAGCTGGGTGGTTGTCACTGAAATGACTTGTCATGTTCGAAGTGTTACCACGCTTTACGGCTACTTTTTTTCTGGCAGCTTTTACACCAAGGTCATTTTTGGGAAAACCACACTCCCACACAGGTGATTTTAGCCATTTTGTCAGAGGAAATAGTTGTGCTGTCGGCGTTCTTGGCTGTTGCATCACTCCTCTCTGCCGGTAACAGCAAGCTACCGCAGGTCATAGCCTACTCATAAATGACAGTTTCATGAATTTGCCTGTGTTCTGCAGGTGCAACATTATTTTTCTTCCGTGCAAATGTGCCAGTTTGTCTACGTTTCGGCACAATGCATGTTATTAAAAAATGTTTTCATGCAATATTTGGGAGCTTTTGCGGTAAATTAATCGCGGTAAACCGCAAAACGCTTAATTGTCTCACCCCTACTGTACATTATGGCTTCACAGTTCTGCCAGGTGATGTCAAGGACTCGCGCTCACTCGGTGGTTCCCACCGGCTGTTTAAAATGTATGCTGTATCTTTGCCCACTTCTTTTCATTTTTGCTCCTTTGAATCAAACTGATTAGAATTCCAAGCTTCTGCAGCCAAACGCGTTGATAGGAGATTATGCTCGACACGCCAAGTCATGTCTGCAGCATGGCAGGAACCTTCTGGCATGACATGTACGGCACAAAATGCACACAGAATTATTTAACCTTTACTTAAATCTCACCTGTTCCATGACATCTCACTTAACTGTTGTTCTACTGCATCATCATCTATTGAACATAAGCCCATTCGGGTGGAGAACTTCAGGAGGCCCTAACCAGAATATGTAACCATAGCCAGTGTCCATAACCTTACTGTCTCCATCTGTTCATTCATCCATCTATTCATTCATTCGTTAGTTCATTCAATCAGCCATCCATTCATCCATTCATTTGCCATCTATTCATCAATTCATACGTTTATTCATGCATCCACTAATCTGTCCACTCATCCATCTATGAATCTATAGATTCATTTATTCATCTCCTCTATCAATTCATTCATTCATACATTGATTCATCCATACACTCATCCGTACATACATCCAGACTGTACAGTGTATATCTATTTCTATCTGTTCATTTATTCATTTCTTCAGCAAAGTCCTTCTGTTTGGTGTTGAGCCGCTTTGTGCTGTCGGAGGTGGTTCACCCACTCAGATACTTGCCTTTATTCTCTGACATTCATTACTGTCCTTCAGTCTCTAGTTTAGGGTGTATGTGTGTTTATCAGACACACGTATTTTGTGTGTGTGTGTGTGTGTGTGTGTGTGTGTGCATGACTAGGGTGGTTGGAATGCTGTAATGGGGACTCAGCTTACACACCTTGACCTTCAAGTGGCACATGCATCAACATGAATGGCACACACACACACACACACCCTGCCCCACCCCCCCTTTCATGTCTCTGAGGCCGTCTGCCAGTAGCGTATTCATTTGTAATGGAGTGGGTGGCTGATGCCATCAGCGGTTCAAAGCAAAGATGTCCTCGGTTGGAGGTTGGAGAGAGGGAGAGAAAGAGGTAGGTGGAGAGGGTTTGAGAAAGAGAGAGTGAGGGGGCTGGACATGAGGGGCTATCACTATGGCTAAATATAGCAGGACAGCCCAATGAGTTGCCGCAGAGGGAACGATGTCTGGAAGAGCCTCTGACGTGCTGTCACCAATGGGCCACCATGGCTGTGTGTGTGTGTGTGTGTGTACGTGTGTGTATGTTTGTGCAGGAGATGAGCCGCAAGCAGGTTCAGGCTGAATGGCAGGACAGAAAGAGCCTGCTGCTAAACAGCTGTGCAACACACACACACACACATACTAACACACATACACACACACACACACACACAACGCACCCAAGGAGAGAGAGAGAGAGAGAAGCACAGGTGCACACATAGTCTTATAGTTTCTGTGTTTACTTTTTCACCTCCAGCCTCTCTCTCTCTCTCTCTCTCTCTCTCTCCCTCCCTCCTGTCTGATAGCTCCTACTAGTGGTTGGCTTATTCTCTGTCTCTCCCACTCTCATCCACTCACATAATAACTTATCATCTTTCTGCATCGCTTCTCTCTCCCTTTGTGTCTGACTGGTTCACTTTGTATTCTTGTCTGTAAATTCTCTTATCATATTTTTCACACTTTCACATCAGTTGCGCTCTCTCTCTCTCTCTCTCTCTCTCTCTCTCTCTCTCTCTCTCTCTCTTTTCTCTCCCTCTGTCTGTTTCTCACTCTGTCCCTAGTCTTCCCCCAACCAACCTTTTCCACTCTGCAGGCTGCAGCTGCCAATATGCTGAATGCAGTATTCACACACACACATACACACACTAATTCTCTCTCTCTCAAACACACACACACACACACACACAGCAGCAGCAGTAGCATCAGTCCTGGCCCCAGGGGCTATGTCTAAGCAGGTGTTAGCTGATTTCTGTTCCCAGAGGTAACTGGGTTTTGTTCTAAGTGGCGGTGAGGGGAGAGGGGAGCTGGGACTCTGAATTATCCTGACAGCAGGCAGCTCCTGGGCACTCGGCCCCACAAGCCCTCTGCTGTTACCTTTTCCCTCTACCCCCCCCACCCCTCTCTCTTCCCTATGTTCTCTCTCTCTCTCTCTCTTTCTTCCCCTGTATCTTTCCCCTCTTTCCCTCTGTATTTCTCATTCCATTTGTCTTCCATTGTTCCCTCTCCTCACCCTTTTTTCCACTTTTCCCCTCAACATCCTTCTCTTTCCCCCGCTCTCTCCCTCTCCATTTATTTCTTTCTCACTAATCTTTCCTGGAGGAGCATAGCTCAGCAGCTCCTCCTTCGCCCATGCCATCTGCCCTGAGCCAGCCTCCTATGCGCATAAGCATGCCATGCACACACACACTCACACACACACACACACACACACTCACACAAATCGCACATACACTCACATACCCCACATGCACGCACACAAATGCACACACGTACACTTACACTCACATACATACTCTACACTCCATGCACACACATGTACACTCACATACACACACACACACACACACTGACATACACCCACAATGCAGAGCATTCGGTGGCCATGCTTGACTACTCTCCCTGAAAGCATCTTTGAGTAAGCTATTTTAACTGAGGAGAGAGAGTGTCCAAAATGATCTCTGTGTCTGAGCGCTGATGATTTCAGAGACAGGCAAAGAGCAAAGTGTGTATTTCTGAACAGCAGCCATCATGGACGGAAGACTTTGGAACACTAAGCTGAGCACAGCAAGCACATCTTCTTTTTTGCCAATGTATTCCATTAGTTTTACTAACTAACTAACAAGTCCTATTAAGTTCAAGAACCCTTCAAAGGCTTCAGTCTCCTCAACTAATTTTTTAGCTACCAATTAGCAAACAGTAATTGAAGACAGAACCAACAAGCTCACCGTCTGCACAACAAATTAATGCTATGGAGAGTATCCAGACTCCAGACTTGTCCACAAAGTGAAGTGAAGTAAAAGAGTCTGGCCCACCAGGCTAACAGACTCAGGGTCAGGCTGTCTGCCTTCTTGGTGTTGGACCAAGCCTGTATATTAAGAACCAGCTGCCACTCCACTTGGTGATGCTATCTGAGCGTGGGAGCGAGCTGGAGCTTGCTGTGCTTCCCATCTCAAGGTTAGCGCAGGAGGCAGAAGCAAATATCCTCTGTAATATGCCAGCGTGTGAACTCTGAGTCTCTCATATGCCAGAGACCGAGTGGAAATAAAGTGTAAATTACAGCATCTGTTTATTATAATTCCCAGAACTTAAGAATGGAATTGTCTGGCAGATATGTCAGTCATTGTTATTAGATTGTTTCTCTCACATTCTTCTCAGACTATGATGATGTTGTTCTGTCAGTCATAGCTCGTCTTTGTTTTCCAATCGTTTGCTGCCACATTGTTGTGTTTTTGCAAAAGTGAGGAAAAAAATGTAGAGTTGCATTTCACGCAAACATTGGGCAAAAACATTTAATTATTGGGTAAAAATGTGCTGCCAACGTGGCGGGAGAGGAACCTTTAATAAGCTAATTCCTTTGTGATCGGCTGCTGAGGCCCTGCGCACAGAACCCAAGACAAAAGACAATTGAGATCTAAATGCCACAGCCAAATAGTGTTGAGATTTGCTCAAAATTCAATTTGCAAATGCATTTTCAGCGTTTTCTTTATTCCGCATGCTTAGTGTGTAAAATTTGCATGGCATTGGCCCTCATTAGTCCGCAATACGCACTCTGGTTTCTTTTTCTTTGCTCATATCGAACCATTCTAACATTCTTCCTTTCTTTCTTCTGCGACTTCATCCTTTTATTTAATCCGACCTTCATCTGCAGAATTCTCCTCAGAGATCAATCTCAACTCAGAGATCATTTTTTATTAATACTTCTGTCATCTTCTTAGTTTTCTTCTTCTTCTTCTTCTTCTTCATCATCTTTCTCTTCTATCTGTCTTTTTTCTTCTTCTTCTTCTTCTTCTTCTTCTTCTTCTTCTTCTTTTCTCCCTCCTCTCAGCAGCACACACCTGCTTCCGCTTTCCTTTCTTTACTCTCTCTTTTTTATTTTATTTATTGATTTTCACATCTCACAAAAGGGACACAAAGCACCTGATTGGTCCTTTTTCACAGCCTTGAGACTAAGCACAGTCATCATCACAAGCCCATTTGGCCGGTCGACTTTTTTCTGTCTGATGTTTGTTTGTGTTCACCTGTAGGAGACTCCTCTGTCTTCCAGGACGGAGCCTCTGACAGGCTGCGCAGTGCTTTCAGCCCTGCACCAATCTCTTAAAAGTGATGAAGGAGCTACACCACAAATCTGTCTCCTAACTGCCACACTTCTATGTCCGCATGGCCACAGGACCTTGTGTTTTAGTGCCGGTGATTACAGGAAGTTATTTTTATGGTATTTGAAATTTAAGCCCATATTCAGAAATATACTACATAGTATATAGGGGGAGAGTGAGAGAGAGAAAGATACTGTAGACAGTTACAGCCTATATGTATATAGCTTATATATACAGCATCGGAGGGGAAGTAGCAGTCAAACAGGTGTATTGATTTCACAGTGCTGAGGCCTTTCAGGCATCAGTTCAAAGAGAAAAAAAACGATGAGGGGTAAAATGCATTGTGTAACAATAGGAAAGTGCATCCCAAGAGCCTGTCTTCGCTTTTCTGAGCCACAGATGGCCTGTTGGTAAATATCTGTGGCCAGCTGAGATAGAACTGCTCAGCAAAAGCCCAAAGGCCCCGCATTGATTGTGGGGCAATGAGGTATATGGACAGAAACAATGAGGTATATGGACAGAAACATGTATGTAATATACAGGAAGTGGGGCACGGAAGCCTTGGTTCTATTACAGTTTTTCTCCATTGGTTTGGCTCATTTCTTGAAACCGAGATGACATTCTTAAAACTATAAGGTCATTTGGCCAAACAGTCTTACAGTTCTGCACAACATAATAGCTCACTAGCAAAATCAAACATCTTTCCCAAAACTGTTCATACATGCTTCAAAATCAGATTCCTTTCCCATATAAAAGGTCACTACAGTCAAAATCGCAAAGATCCTTCTCAATTGCTTTGGCACATGTGCATTCACTTAGCGCTTTTGTCAAAATAACCTGGATGGTTTAGCACAACACCATGGATCCCCTGCAAAAGCTTGTATCTCTCCCAAAACAGTTTATCCATGTGTCAAAACTAAATATCTTTCTCATATAAATAGTCAGTGCCCACAAAATGCATCGTCCCTTTGGCATTGTGTAAGCAGTGCAAGTCAGAATGCTTAGATGTTTTGTCGCTATCGCAAAGGTATAACTGGAACTGCAACTGGAAAAACATAAAGTAACTTCATAGATGAATGCAGTATTCTGTGCATGCACAAATATAAACACAAACAAAAAAACAAGAATAATTATGATGAGCGGTTGAAATTCACATTGTCTCACATAGGGTTGCAAAGGGGTGGAAAATTTCCGGTAAATTTCCGGAAACTTTCCATGGAAACTTTAGCTTGGGAATTTTAGAAATATTCAAAAATGGAAATTTGTGGAAATTATGTGAATTTATGGGAATTAACTGGAAATTTTGGATGATTTTAAGAAACATAGACCATATGACTCATATACCAACAACGTATTTTGTCATAAGACATTTTTGCAAAAAATATACAATTAAATTAAAAATATAGCATTTTTCTGTTAAATATGTAGATTGTAAACTGAACAAATGGAAAGGGCTATCAAAACATTTAAATGGTGTATGAAATCAGGTGTGGTTATGTAAAACTGCTTAGCAGGACGCAGAAGAAACAGCACATTTTGTGCTATCTAGCACCATGATAAGCTAACTTCTTTAATACAAAGGTGCTAGCTAGCTTACCTTTAACATATCTGCCTTACCAGTGAGATAGCAATCTATATTTTGATTGGGCTAGCTAAAATCTAACATTTTAGAACAAATATCATCTAAGTTATATCATCATAACTTTCTTGACTGTTTGTAGTCCTCAAATGTGTAGCGTGTCTGTATCAGTGACTGTATGTGGCTCATAAAGGTTGCTTTAGAAGTCCATAATTCTAGAAATCATTGAGATGTGATGGGAGGATGCACAATGCGTATAGGAGGTGCGGCCTCAATAGCCCTGCATTAAGAAGTGTGTTATGCCCCTGTGATTGAAGAATAGCAAATTATAGGCTACTCAACATTATGCATATCACATCTCACAGTTTTAGCCAAGACCGCTAAAATATTATTTTCTACCAACTGTCTTTATGTCCCTGACCTTTAGTTGAGATAATTCCCAGTTTTTTCCAATTTATTCCCGTTAATTCCCATAAATTCCCATAAATTCCCGTTAATTCCCATGGAAAGTTTCCAACTTTGAAAATTCCCGGAATTTTGCAACCCTAGAATCACACAATGACATAGAGTGGTAGGACAGGCCCTTCGAGACCTCTCTCATTTCCCTGGACCAAATCAGTATAAGGACTGTGCAAAATGACAATTTGTTGTAGGGGAGGGGGGGAGTGTTGTAGGGGGAGGGTAGGGAGTGTTTTAGGGGCCTAAACTGGGGGTGTGTGGCCACATCATTCTTAGATATGACAGCGCACATTGTTACAGTATTTTGCGAAAGGTTTGGATGATGGAGAAAACTAGAGAGACAGGCAGAAGGCTGCACTCAGCGACCTACCTCTGCTATTGTGAGGCGATGGTTTGCAACATGATTTTTGTCTGGGACAGTATGGTGTCCTTGTGTTCCTCTGCCTCTTCTCCCTATTTCACCACCTTGTATCCTCAAATCTCTCTATTTCTTCTTCATCTTCCTTGAGCAGGAAGTTGCCCTTGTTCATTTACTTGGTGAGATTCTTCTTTTTTCAAACTGCAAATGGTACTGGCCCTGGCCATCTCTCTCTCTATATATATATATGTTTGGCAGCATTCACAATCATAAACTGATATTGTCAGGTAACTAAACAAATTTTTGGTCATCTGAGATCTGCTAAAAGGACAATTCACCTCCTCATTTGCTAAAAGGACAATTCACCTTATTGTCAATTACTGTTATGAATTTTTCAAATGCTCCAAGAAATTCATATATGAGGTTCATGGCATTATATTCTTGACTAATTTTAACAATTGATCAGACTATTGTGCATATGATGACTTACACAATGAAGTCATGCTGGTATGTTTTGGAGAGAGCAACTATTACACTGAAAACAACTAATCAGTTTAGATCAGCAAGATCTATTTATTTGGAAAATGTGCTAAATGTGGGCTCATTGTGCTGTACTGTGTACTGTAGGCTACTTGTACATAACCATTTGCAAAAACTGCACTGAGTCACTTGAGACATGTACTAAGGCATTTGCAATTTGATGAAACCAATGAGAAATGACATTCTGTTGTGAACAATTGAAAAGTGGTTTGGAGATTTGTCCATGTTATTTTGAGATTATGTAATCTCGGTTTCAAGAAATGAGCCAAACCATTGGAGAAAAACTGTAACATCTGTTTATTATTTGGAATATTTTGTGTGTGTGTGTGTGTTTGTGTGTGAGTGTGTATTTGTGTGTGTGTGTCTGTGTGTGTGTGTGTGTGTGTGTATGAGTGTGTGTGTGTTATGGGTTACTACTGTAAGAGAGTTTCAGGAGTGCAAAGTGACAGCACTCACACCCCCATGAGAAGAGAGGGTTAAGGGAGAGAAAGGATCTTTGACTTAACTTAAGGCTCTGAGATGAATCACATGTAGGGAAGCTGCAACATCAGAATACCCGACTCCTGCATTTCACTCGGGCGTGATAGTGTCAAATGTTCAACTCATCCATTTTTGTAAAGACCCCACACAAATCCCACACCCTAAAACACATATACACACACACACACACACACACACACACACACATTTTGCACATACAACAATCCAGTAAAAACAAAAATTCCAATCTTTCCATTGCCTCATATAGAAGTAACCATGAATAAAAAAACAACCATGAAGAGGCAACACATCAACCTGCAGGAAAAGTACTTTTCTGAGGGTGAGCAGTTCAGTCATCACTCAACCTGACCATATGTGTGTTTGTGTGTGTGTGTGTGTGTGTGTGTGTGTGTGTATGTGTGTGTATGGGTGGGTGAAAGAGGGATTGAATGGTGTCCAGGTGGTTGTTCTCCCTCATCTATCCATCTCTGCCAGACAGCCAGACACACTCCTCCAGTCTGACAGCTGGTTCAGGGGAGCCGAGTGTCGGAATCGGACAGGACTGATAGTCAGGCAGTTGATAAGCTGGGTGGTCAGCTGATCCGTTGGGGGTTGGGGGGAGGAGGGATTTTGAGGACTGGGGTTTGAAATATTCACTGCAGTTCAAAAATACACTGCTTTCTCCCAAGAGTGTAGTGCGACAATGCTAGACAATGCTTACGCAAAGCTGTCTAGACTTCACACGAAACCTTAGGTTCGCAGTCCTAGGTACTTTAGGTCAGAAAAAAGGTTGCAAAAGTCTCTGCGCGCAATGAAGGATGACAATTCACTCAAGGTCATTTGGACTGGCCTGTTTGTGCCTGGCCTGAATTGCTGCTTGACTATGTCGTTGCCTGATCGTTTGAGTGTCCATTAAGGAGAACTCCGGAATGTTCAACAAATTATCTCGTTAGGGTCAAAGGTCGGTCCGGGAGTTCTGGACTGAGATCATTTGGACTTAATAAGATCAGGCTCAGAAGTCAGATCGCTCTCTCTCTCTCTGTCTCTCTCTCTTACACACACACACTCACGCTCACTCCCTCTTTTTTGCTCTCTCTTTCTTTCTCCCTCACTCCCTCTCTCTCTCTTCTTCTTCTTCTTTTGCCGTCTCTCTGTTTCACTCTGGTGGTTTGTAATCAAATCCCCTGAATCCCCTGGCTGCCTGTATCAGATAATCCAGGTCCTGTGTCAGTCTCTGCTTCAGCCCCCCCCCCCCATCATGTAGGTGTGGGAGGGTATTGCCTCTGTAAATATTTCATTAGCTGCAGCATGCCTGTTTTAATTATGCGGGTGTACCACTTGCCTTCCTACCTTCCTCTCTTCTGTCACCTCCGATCTCACTTTCCGTTTCTCTCTTTCTTTTCTTTCTTTCCATCGTCTGTTTCACAGTTACACTCTCTCTCACTTTCTTTGTTATCCTCTTTTACTTTTCTTGCTGTCGTACTCCTCTGCACCTTCTGCGACTTTTTTGTCTCTGTCTCTCTTCCTTCTTCTCCTCCCATCTCCCGCTCACTCTTACGGTCTCTCTCTCTCTCTCTCTCTCTCTCTCCCTTTTAATAGCGCTAACCCCCCACCCCTTTGTTTCATTCTCTCTTTCAGTTCGTGGCATCCTCTTTCTACATGTACCTCTGCCTGGCTTTCTTCACTGCAGACACACACACACACACACACACACACACACACACACACACACACACACTCACAAACACACACCACACACAAATATACACTACATACAAACATACACACACACACACTTCCTTCCATTCTGAGTATCTCACTGTGTTTCAGGGCTTAAGTACCTCACTCTTCGTTCTTGATCAGTTATATCTCATTTCCTTATATTTCTCATATATTCCCTCATATTTCTTCCAGTGCTAGCTGCACTTAATTAACAGGTTATTTCATCCATTTTAAATGTTTACAATCCCATATTTAGACTTAGTGCATGTGTGTGTGTGTGTGTGTGTGTGTGTCTGTGTGTGGTTGCGATGGCTTCAATACTCACAATGGTTCTTCAGTGTTGGATGCTGATGCTCATGCTTGCAGACAGCCCTGAGCTGGCAACAAATACTCTCGCTGTCAAGAGGATCCTGGTTAGGCTTAAATGAGAGCCCCAGGAGCCCTGGTCAATCACTGCCCCAGGCATTTGTTAAGGCAAAATACAGCTCTATTCCTGGAGGCACTGCAAAGAGAAGAATTCTGTACTGGGATGAATGTGTGTGTGTGTGTGTGTGTGTGTGTGTGTGTGTGCATTTGTTAAGGCAAGATACAGCTGGGTTCTTGGAGAAACTTCAGAGAAGAGAATTTGGTTTTAGAATGAATCTCTCTCTCTCTCTCTCTCTCTCTCTCTCTCT
>JAGFZM010000013.1:1012593-1023837 GCA_017657215.1 Limnothrissa miodon
ATACACACACTTGCAAACAAACAATCATACGCAGAGCTTGCACCATTGGAACCTGCATGCCCTTCAAAGAGCCCATTAGGGTACGTGCACACACCTACCCACACAGACACGCACACACACACACACAGAAAACTGGAGCCCTCCTTCATTCTTTAGAAATAACGAAGATGATTAAGCAATTACTCCCATTCAGATCAGTCTATGCCACACACACACACACACACACACACACACATACAGTACACAGACACACACATGCGTCTATACTGTGTAGGCGATGAAGCCATTTAGCTGTGCCGGTCATTTCGGTGGATAATTCGAAGCAGCTTTGCACAATTTGTGTGCAGTGCCATGATGCACATGACAATGCTGCAAGCTTTTCATTACTGCTGGCAATTTGGCACCGTCTCAGGCGTAGCCATGTCGCCTTCCTCGGATATAAAGCCCAAGCAGTCGGCCATCAGATGCCTCGCCACCTCAACTCTTGTTTTTCCTCTCTCCCTCTGTCTCTGTCTGTCTGTCTCTCTCTCTCTCTCGCTCTCTCTTTCACTCTCTGGATTTCTCCCTCCCCCTCTCTCCCTTTTTACTTTGTTTCTCTAGTTGTCACCTTTTTTGTCTGCCTCTCACTTTCTCTTTCAATAAGTCTACCCCTCTGTCTATTTCTTCACCCCTCTCATCCATATTCTGCAGTTCTTTTTTTCTTCTTCCCCACACCTCCTCCTCCGTTTTTTTCTCCTTTAAATCATTCTTGGCAGGTTCTCTACCCCTCCCGTCCTCTCTCTCACTGTTTTGGCATCATGTGCACACACAAACTAGTAAGACACACTGCCTGTACTGTATAGACAATAAAATAAAAACCTGAGCACCTGAACTACCCCCCTCCTACAACACACACACACACACACACACATTGCATTTTGCACTGCAACAATCATGTATATGTAGCCTGCTATTTTTTCTAAGTCTATTGACTGCGCTTACGCTTCAGGTCCTCTTTGCCTCTTTCACCTCGCCTACTGCGTGTGTTTCTGAGTCGCTTTTCGTTTGCTTCCGCAAATATTTTGAAAACCAACGGCTTTTTTGAAAGCCCACCACAAAAGCTTTTCTCAAAGCTCTCTGAGGGATTTCTGTCTTGCTCCAAGTGCTCACGCCGGTCCCTAACTTCTGGTACCTCGAGACGCAAGATGGCTACTCGTCGTTGTACCGACTGTGATCGTCCCATGGCGCTCTCCGACCGCCATGCTGTGTGTTTCATCTGCATGGGGAGTGAGCATGCTATGTTAGCCTTCTCGCAGCCAGATCTCTGCTCGGCTTGAGAACGCCTCTCCCCGCCCGCCAGTTTATCGATTTTCCCCCGGCGTCCTCGCACCCGGATGGGCTAATCGGCCGGTCTTCAGTGGCTACTCGGCCATCGGTTAGCTTCTCAGCGGCTAGTCAGCTACCAGCTAGTCAGCTAACCGCGGCCCACCTGGCTAGCCCTGCTAGCTCCATCGGCGCTGCCTTTGCCCGCGCGGCTATTTCGCCGCTCCAGGTCGATGATTCTGACGACCCGGTTATCGAGGCGGTGGACGAGGAGGAGCTCGCTTCCTTCCTCTCCGCTAAGGGATGCGCCACCGTGGAAGATTTGCCACCGGTCCAGAAGACCCACGCCGCCCAGTTAGCTTCCGAGCTAGCTTCCTTGGCTACACAGGCGGCTAGCAGGCTGGGCCTGCCCCCACCTCAGCGCTGTCCGGGAGGGCGATTCGACCCCTTCTCCGGCGCGCTGCCCTCACCTGATGCCCTCCCGCTCCCTGCTCACCCCACTGTCGTGGCGGATGCGCAGGCCTCTTGGGAGGCCCCCTTCGCCGCCATTGCCCCTATTCAAGGCCACGCGGCGTTTTACGCGATGGACGGAGCGGGCGCCAACGGCCTCATGCAGCTCCCTCGCGTTGAGGATGCGGTCGCTGGTTGTCTAGCGCCATCTTCTGCCACCACCTGGACATCGCCTCCTGAGCTTCCCTCTAAGCCGTGCCAGCGCACGGAGAAGCTCGTTTCAAAGGCCTTTATTTGTACAGGCCAGGCGATAAGCGCGTTGAATACCGCCTTTCTCCTCTCCTCTCTGTCTGAGGAACTGGTGGCGGATCTCTCAGCACAGCCGTCGGACCTTACCCTCCATCAGCTGCGCAGAGCTACCGCTCTCACCTCACTGGCCATCAGGGCGGCCATTAAAGCCGACGGGCGCTCCCTTGGCTCTTTGGTCGTCATCGACAGGCACCTCTGGCTGAATCTCTCGTCCATGCCAGAGAAGGAGAAGAGACATCTTATGAACGCTCCCATCTCCGCTGATGCTCTGTCTGGCCAGGCGCTGGAACTCCAGCGCGATCGCTTAGAGAAGACGAAGTCGGCGGCTCAGGCCCTGCAACCCGTGCTTCCTAAGCGTGCCCTGCCTCAACCAGCCACTCCGGCTGCGCCTCAGACGCGTGCTCACGTGCCTCAACGGACGCAGCTGAAGAAAAAGGCGGACGCACCCAAAGCCGCGCCACCGCCGGCTATCGGGTCACAACCTCCTTGGCAGCGCTCTCGCTCACGCGGACGCGCGGCCCCCGCCACACGTCCAACCAGCCAGGAACGGCGCAAGAGGCCACAGCGATCCTGATACGATCGCGTGTGTGACCCGATCGTGTGTGACCGAGACCCTTACGCCCTTTGACCCTCTGCCGAGTGCCAGTCTAAAGATGCTTTCCCTTAAGACTGCGCTTCTGCTCGCTCTGGTCTCGGTGAAGCGCGTTAGCGATCTGACTGCTCTTTCAGTCAGTCCTGACTGTCTTGAATTCACGCAAGATGACGCGCGGGTAACGCTGCGACCAAATCCCTTTTCTCGCCCTAAAGTGCTGTCTACTGACCCTCGTTCGAGGGTCATTGAGCTCTCAGCCCTTCCTGAGACGGGAGGTTCTGTGCCCGTCACTCTGTGCCCGGTCAGAGGGCTTTGTGCCTATTTGACGCGTACGCAGAGCATCAGGAAGACGAACCAGTTGTTCGTCTGCCATGGCGAGCGTGCCAAGGGTCAGGCCTTGTCTACCCAATGCATGTCGCATTGGCTTACTGAGGCCATACGTCTGGCATATGAGGCGGCGGGTGTTCCTCCGCCTGCTCATGTCAGGGCGCACTCCACCCGTGGAGTGGCGGCTTCTTGGGCCTTCTGGAAAGGCGTCCCTATGCAGGATATCTGTCTGAGCGCTTCGTGGGCCTCAGGCAACACCTTCGCGCGTTGGACGTCACCAGGCCGGGGGTAGCAGAGAGTGTTCTCTCTGGGCCCAGCGGCGGTCCCATGGGTCTTCCCACCTCGGGCTCCTCGGTGTAGGGCTCTTGAGGCTTGGTTGTAGTGATCCATTCGTACGTTTTGGCTTCGAAACGAAAGAGAACGTTACGGATACTAACGTATCCTCGGTTCTCTGAGTGAGAAGCCGAAACGTACGCTTCGGGCCTCAAGTCGCCGACGCTGGCGAGCTTGGCAAAGAGGACCTGAAGCGTAAGCGCAGTCAATATATAGACTTTCTGACGTCACGCAGGGCTGTCTAAGTAGTTGCCTGCGCGCGTCAGAGCGCTTACTACCCTTTTTTCAAAGGGTTGGTTAAATTTGACTTCAGAAAAAGTAGGAGATGATAGGCATCATCCATTTGTACGTTTTGGCTTCTCACTCAGAGAACCGAGGATATGTTAGTATCCGTAACAATATCCTGTCAGTTCTGCTATTCTCCAAATGTATGCAAATGTGTGTGTGTGTGTGTGTGTGTGTTAGGGGGTTAGCATTTTTGGTTTCTGAGTGCTTATTGTGTGTATGAAAGAATACCTATAATTTTATGCCTGGTGTGTGTGTTTGTGTGTATGTGTGTCCCTCCTGTTGCCGTTGCCGTCCCTTCATTTCACGCTCGAGTGCGTGTGTGTGAATCCTCTTCCCTGGACTCATTATCAGTCCGGGTGAATGAACGACAGACCAACCAGCCCTGTGAGCCTAAGCCCAATCATTGCTTATACACACACACACACACACACACACATACACACACATACACACACACACACACACACACCAACAAACACACCTTACACACATGCCAAAACATATTGATGTGCATGCACACGGACACACACACACACACATACACACACACACTCCATGCTCTGTGCGAAGCCTTTTCCTTGTTTGCCCACTTGATTCTGTGTAGAAAACAATCTCTTTTCACAGGGGCGCCCAATAAGAGCATGAACCATGGGGGATTTCTGCATGGGGACTAGCCTCCTGTTGTTGTAATAACGCCATTATATCTGGACGCTCACGCCGTTAAAGCACCTTTACACCCCCCATCCCCCTCTCCCAATCCTGCCTGACTGCTCTCTTTCTCTATTTCTCACTCTCTCTCTCTCTCTTTTTCTCTCGTTTCTCTGGCAGACTCCTCATGGGCTGTGGCGGTGGAGTATGGCCAGGTGCCTGATAACATCACAGTGCTGGAAGGAGAGACTGTCACCCTAAGGTGAGGGGACGCAGCCTGCTGCTGCACCTGCACTAATTAGCACGGCTAACGTGTTTGTGTTTCCTGCCCCGAACTGCTTATCACAGACTTAAACTCTCTCTCTCACTCTTACTCACTCACTCACACACACACACGCATAGACATACATGCTCTCTGATACAGACATGCACCGGTGTGAGTGTGAATCAAGTATGCAGGTACACTCACACACATGAGAACACATGCACTCTGATACAGACAAAAACATACCATATATACACCCATATTTACTATACAATGTGCATGTAGCCATGTACATACACAGATACATACACACACACACTCACACACACACACATACATACATACTTTTGTTTTACACACACACACATACACACACCAGTGGTAAAATATTTACATTGGTTTACAATCTGAGTTTTTTTCTCATTTAATCGAGTCTCTGTAAAGGGCCAACACCCCCACCCCCCCTAATCAGATGGGCCTAATCAGAATGGAAGTTAATGCAAGTTAATCAAAAGCCAATTGAACTTCTGAACTCTTTGTCAGGATTCATTCATTCCCCCAGTTTCTGGTGAGATTATTCTCCTATTCTCTCTGCCAACAATCCTGGTCTTAGGCTACCATCAGCACCAAAGCACAACCGCCTACTGTGTCTGTGTGTGTATGTGTGTGTGTGTGTGTGTGCATGTGTATGTTTTTCGCTCATATGACTGTCAAACTGTTGGAGTGATTGAGATTAATGATGATGTGCTATCTCACCATGGCATGCCTCAGAAACGAAGAGGAGTGTAATTGCAGGGCTCTCTGTGGTCCGCAGGGCCTCCACTATGCTAGTGCAGCAGCCAAGCCTCTACAAGTCCTCTGTCTCTGTGGCAGGAGCTCACCAGCGACACCCAGTGGCCATAAGAGGAACTGCTGGCTCACCTCCCCCAAACCCCCCTCCCCCCCACCCCCATCCCAATCCATTCCAATCCCGAGCGTTCGATTAAGCAGTTTTCCTCGTAACCGTGTCCAGCCTAATGAGATTGCAGAGGTTAACGCACTTTTAACCACAGGAAATGTTAGTGCTCTTGCAGACAAAGAGCCACGTTTGTTGCTCCTCTCATGGCCTCCACCCTGAAAAAGCATTTGTGTCTCCAAAAAAGTCAAGGCAGGCAGACAAAAACAATAAAAAACAGAGTCATGACCCTCCCACCACTTAAGCTTATTGAGTGCCTTTGAGAGTGGAGACAGAGAGGGATCATGTGAAAAGAGGCTTTGAGACAGCCAAAGTGCTTTTAACCACAAAAAAAATTCAATGGATTGATTCAATGGATATGAAGATCAGTTTGGTCCTAAAGGAGAAATACCATGTGAATCCATATCCCTATTGATCATATTTACTAATGTCTGTCAGTGGGAAGAGCAATTAGAAAATAGATATATTTCTTTTAATAAAAAAAAGGTTTACACTGGATTTCCTCATTGATTAAAATGTTATAAGCTTTCATCTGTCTCTGACCCCATGCAGGTGTAGGATTGACGGGGAGGTTACCCACAAGGCCTGGCTCAATCGCTCCAGTATCCTCTTTGCCGGCAGCGACAAGTGGTCACTGGACCCACGCGTCACACTGGTCAACAACAACGGCAGCGAGTTCACCATCCAGATTGAGAACGTGACAGTGTCCGATGAGGGCCTCTACCTTTGCAGCCTGCAGGCGCGCAACAAGCCCCACGTCTCCCACGTGTACCTCATAGTGCAAGGTGGGCACAATCACAAACACACCTGTTATCAGGAGCATCTCATTTTAATGCACTTTACATGAAGATGGCTATCTTTGCATTGAAATATTTACAAGCTTTGAGACAACACAAAGTAAGGGTCCTTGAAGTACTCAATGTACTTGCAAAATAGTCCATAAATAATCAGGCTAGTGGCTAATAGTCAGAAAGGTCGTTTAACTCCCTGACTCCAGTCAATTCCAATCAGGGTAATGCAGCGATGCAGCCTGTCTGTTTTTCAAGACAAAGACAAGAGCTCACTACTGAACTTGCTCTTCAGCTTGGACAAATGTATTGTGCAGGGGACCTTGTCCATTATTGAGAGCAGTCTGCCTGATGCATACATGAAGGACCCAAGTCACTTAAGGATATGGAGCCTGCTCTGGCCCTTTCCTCTTCTGAGACCAGCTCATTCAAGGACAAAATATACCCCCCTTGCACTTAAGATGCTTTACATGAGCTACATTAAAGTGCACTTCTTTTTCTCGTAAGAATGTTCTGAGATGGCCAGGGGTCAATATGCCATACAAATATAGCACCCATGATATCAAAGCCAACATATTTCTTCATTCCATCCAACATACTGCCCTCATGAAGTATGCATTTGTGCTCTGCAGTGTGTGTATGTGTGCGAATGTGTATTTCTGTTAGAACATCACAGGCACATACGCCTGCCCGCCTGAGTAATTGACAGTGCGGTGTCTCAGCTCGCACTCGCGTGTGTGTGTGTGTGTGTGTGTGTGTGTGTACGTGTGGTGAGGGTGAGTCTACGATCCTGATCCTGAGAGACGTGATTTATGGACGCTCGGCTTCCATAGCTGATGGATGGCAGGCCCAGTTCCCTCACACGTGTCAATTCTTATGGATATTATGCCCTGCACCCAGGCCCCAGAACGCCTCGGCAGCAGAACAGGGAGGGAGGGAGGGAGGGAGAGAGAGAGAGAGAGAGGGAGAGGGAGAGGGAGGGGGAAGGAGAGAAAAAGAGATAGGGGGATGAAAAATAGACACCAGAGCAGGGGGGCTCGCTCAAGGCCTGCATATAATAAACACAGCATAGCATCACACAGTGGAGCTGCGCACACAGGACACACACACAGGCACACACATCACACACACACACAGCTTACTTACACAAACACACACACGCCACACGATGCCTCCTACACTCCAGCAAAAAAGGCTCCAGGTTACACAGTGTTAGTTTGAGGGTTTTTTTCCAGGGTCAGCTGATTTCAGCCACTCAAACACCAGCCTATCTAGAATCATTGGGTGCTACAGGCATTTCACTGCAGGGGCAGTAGAGTGCTGGTGGTGATGTGTGTGTGTGTGTGTGTGTGTGTGTGTGTGTGATGGTGAGAGCGGCCAACCACAGAGCGGCATATTTATTTGATACAAAGTTGCCCCCAATTTTTGGTCTTAGCGCTGTTATCGCGCAAAATAATTACAGCCCCGAGTCACTGTATAAATCCGTCAGCGGCTGCGCCTTGCTTTCCAATCTGCTCTCCATCGCGGTCCGTGCCTTGTGAGATGCTGAAAAACAGCACGCGCTAGAGGAATGCCACACCGAGCGAAAATCCCGGGCCAAGCTCATTAATGCACCGATGATGGGCCATTTAAATTCAAGGGCCATCCAGTTATCCATCCAGCATTATGCACCCGCGCGCCGCAGCAGGAATTTAGAGCAAAACAACAACTAATGGCGGCCGTTTGGCAGAAAGCAGGAGAATGTGGGGGAAGGGACAAACAAACAGCCCGAGAGAGAGAGTGAGAGAGAGAGACAGGCCCTAGGAGAAACGGAGTGTCGTGTTCCGCGCAAACGCACCCTTTGCACTTCTCCGTGGGGGGATGGGAAGGTGGGGTGGGGGGGTGGTTCCACCCAGACCAATCCATCATAAATTACAGGAGTTGCTAATGTGTGCTGCTGCAGGGCCGCCGCCGCACTGATCATTATTGATGAGCCTCTTCTTTTAATTCCCTTTTTTCCGCAGTACCAGCCAGGATCATCAACATCTCCCTAGACGTGTCTGTGAATGAGGGCGGTAACGTCAACCTCTTCTGCTTGGCGGAGGGCCGCCCGGAACCCACCGTGACCTGGAAGACGTCCAAATGTGAGTCATCCCCTCCGCTGCCGCCCCAGAGACTTTGGTGACGGTGGGAAACGCCGTGGGAAGAGCTGCAACAATGTGCTGCACTGAGCACATTGTTGCAGCCAAGGGCAGGGCAGACTGCTACCACAGCTAATATTAGCTGCCACAAGGGTGTGAAGAGAAAAAATCGACATATTCATACAGGTTCAGAAAGACTTCTGTTCAGGCTAATGTCCCTGACTGTTTGAGATAAAATAATCACATCTCACAGGCTTGTTTTTGTTGTAATGATTTAGGTGTTCATTTAAAGAGTGGCCCTAGAGGTTAATTTAGCACACTGTTTATTTCCAAATGATCTGAGCAGACAGAGCTTGTCTGCTTGTTTCTTGCTTTTTTACACATATATCGAAAGCCTTGGGCCATTCCTAACAACCTTCAGACAAGATCCTTATCTCGACAAAATAATGATCACAAAAGAATGCTTCTGAACGAGTGAGTTTTCTTTACCATGCTCGGCAAAAGATTTTTTTTTCGCTCCGAGACAATGAAGTCCCCCTCGGGCGAGGCCCATTGCACGTCTGTCTCAGCGCCGTCACATTACACGTAATTACTGACACAAACGCTGTGATAATCATCAGCATCTGTCATCATCCCGCCTGTCAGCATCATCAACAGCAGCCTTTCGCTGTGGCACTAATAATCATGTTTGTCATTAGAGCGCTATTTATACTGTTCTGTCAGTCGGGCCTCTGAAAAAAAAACGAATCACATTCATTATGGCTTTTTGAGGGATTGAAAACACCTAATGGCAGAAGTCATTTTCATTAAAAAGCCCTTTCATTCAAACAGCTCCTGAATTTATCTGGACGGATAGGCACGTGGCTTCAATTTTTGATCATTTTGGGGAGTTTTTCGTAGGGCAGAGGTAGGCCCCGAAGCCCCAGTGTGGGGCCCCTCTTCAGGGCAGTCCTCTGCCAGAGGTGACCCCCCCTCTCCCTGAGAGAGCAAGGACTAAAAACGGATTACCCCTCGTGGCTTTGGGAAGTAAAAGTTGGTGTCCTTCATTGGATGCCAACCAAAGGTCGTTTGTTCCACTAACACATGGCTAAAATCTGTACCCTCAGCAAAGTATGTGGAGGGATTTCTTTGCCCTCTGAAGTTGAGGGCGAATAAAGAGTTCATGGCATAGATTACAGTTTTTTTTTTCTTTCTTTTTTCTTTTTTCTTTCTTTTTTTTCTTTCTTCACTTTTTTACCAGCTTGATTCTCCTTAACAGGGCCTTTGTCTTCCCTCCAAAATTAGAGCATCGATGAATCATCTTTCATCCAGACCATACAGATGTATATTTAACTTCACTAGGTGCAGGGATTTGCTTATTTTATCTCCACGCTCATGCTGACGCAAGCATCCAGAGGCCTGCTCAAACATATGCTTCTGGACGACTACCTGCTACAGTAGTTTGTCCTTGGGTCTTTTGCATGGGCCAATCCCCTGACTTTTCTTCGGAAGGGTGCAAAAGACGTCCCAGCTGGATTTAGCGCAGTCCCTGAAGCTCACCGCACCTGAGTTTGCTAATCAAATACACACACACACACACACACACACACACACACTCACACAGTAGGAGACGGGCATGCTGACTCAGGCCTGTTTGAGGAGGACCAGAGCAGAAGCCCATGGGAGGGAGCTGGCTGCTGTGTGCGGGCACGCTTTGCTTGTTCTGCTTTTGATTGTCCTTAAGGAAAGTTCCAGGACTGCAGGCACCCATATTTGCAGAAGTGTGTGTGTGTGTGTGTGTGTGTGTGTGTGTGTGTGTTACATTTATTTATTACCTGGAGAAATAAAATGCTGTTTTCTGATTGACTGACATGGTGCCAGTAATAATTCCATTCCATAAGACCAATCTGTTTATAAAACTTTTGTCAGAATTCCATTTTAATGCTTTTTTAAGGAGAAAAGTAGCCCATAAATGTAACTGAAATTAACAACACATGCAGTATGTTCAATATGGTCTACTACAGTAAAGCTTATGGTTACCTAAAGAAAAGAAGGAAGAAAAGAAAAAAAAGGAGAGAAAACATTGTATTACCTCTGTAGTTGGAAATCAAAGAGCTGACTTTCCTTCATGGACACAGACACACGCACACACACACATGCATGCAATTTGCAATATGGTCATGCATTGGCCTTTGCCATGGCAATGATTGGTTGGTGTGAATGTGATTCTTTCGCTCTGAGACACTGAAGTCCCACTTGGGCGAGGGCCACTGCACACCTGTCATGGCGGTGGAAAGCAGCAAGTGTTTGCAAACAGGAGGAGTGAATATGAAATTTCACAGAACTTGTTGACTAGTTGTGTGTCAAGCCACTTCCTGGCTAAGTCAGGCCCTAAAATAAGTTTAGTAATTTTAGGTTCTGATGTCTGAGAGACAGATTTCAGCCCTAAATTATGCGCCAAGTAACAAAACAAACGTGCCAAGTTACTCCTGGCAGCCAAACGAATGGCAGAGCAAACAAAGGTTGTGTGGATAAACCGAGCTGCTGGCTGTGGAGATGCTGGTTGTTTTAGTGGCGTGTCCTTAGGGGGCTGTGTTTGAGTTTGGGTTTTGTGTGTGGGGAAATCACTTTAGATATGTTTGGGCCTGAGTCTGTGTTGTGTATGGGAAAGCACTACCTCATATCGGCGTCTGTGTCTGTGTTTGTGTCTGTGTTGTGTATGGGAAAGCACTACCTCATACAGTGTATGTGTCTGTGTTTGTGTCTGTGTTGTGTATGGGAAAGCACTACCTCATACAGTATATGTGTCTGTGTTTGGGCTTGTGTTGTGTATGGGAAAGTACTACCTCATATATGTGTCTGTGTTTGGGTCTGTGTTGTGTATGGGA
>JAGFZM010000013.1:1028847-1124354 GCA_017657215.1 Limnothrissa miodon
TAATGGCGTGCTCCAACCTGACTCACGACGTGTCAAGGTCACTGTCAACTGTGAGTCCCCGCCCATACAAGGGCGCATGCTTTCACTTCAAGCACACCTACATTACTCTAGGAGACCATGCAATCTTATCATAACAGATGCAACCACACTGATGCATCAACATATGCAACACAAACACTCTCTCTTTCATGCACAGGGACAATAATACATAAATGCATGCAAGGAACTCAACTAAACAAACAGACAGTACATGCATGACTGATTAATGTATCTACACTGAATATAGATAGGCACAGCCCACAAGGATAATGAAATAATCAACACCTGTGCACCCAATTATTCACTTGGACCCAGAAACACACAGATTCAATCCTTACACCCTGAATATGTAAACACCAACAAAAACACAATTTCAAACAAATACAGACAGGCATTCATTTTACCGGGGACTGATAAACAATCACACACCTACTGTATGTGCATCATGTATACTTCTGAATAAAAATCACACACACACTCTCACACATTCAATATGATTGTTACCATACTAAAAACACACATGCTCACACACACAGGCTGACACCTATATGCCTTGCAGACGCCCATCAGAAGCCGCCAGTGCTCGGTGTTCACCCCAGCATAACAATGAGCCTCTGCTTGTCATGCCGTGCACCTCCTTATCCTCTGAAAGGCCTATTAATATGACATGAGGGTCTGTATGATATTCCCCCTCCGAGTCACTCCAGCAGCACACACAAAGCCCAAACACACACGTGTCAACTGCTAGCCCAAGACAAAAACCAAACGCACACAGATCAGCTGCAAGCCCAAGGCTTCAAACAAATGCCAAAAATGCATGTGTCGGCCGCAAGCCCAAGACCTCAGCATCAGACACCAAACACACGTGTCTACTGTAACCCCAAGACCTCAACACCAAAAACCAAAAACACCCACGTGTTGGCTGCTTGCTCCCAACCCGTTTTGAAAGCGTAGTTTGAGTCCATATTAATCCCTCACGCCCTTGAATTAGAATTAGGCCAGAAAAACATCAGTGTGTAGCTAGCCATTACAATAATACAGTGTAACAATGAAAATAATTCTGTTAATGTGGATGTTTATTTTGTAGTCGTATAAGAGAATCACAAAAGTGTAACACTTTGAATAATAACGATCGAAGCAGGAATAATAATGAGAAGAGCAATAATAGGATGTCTCATTCTTAGCCTATATTATGGGATATATTTTCTCTCTCTCTCTTTCTCTCACCTTCTCTCTTTTCCCCTCTCTTCTCTCCCTATTCAGATCCCCCTACAATCACTGATGTGAAGAACCTAAGTTCAGCTCAGCTGGGGAAGACTGCTCTGCTTCGCTGTGAGGCCATGGCTGTGCCCACTGCCACCTTTGAGTGGTACAAGGATGACCATAGGTATTTGTGTAGTCAACATTGCCAAAATAGTTGTGAAGGTTGACAAAATGGAGCAAGTTTATAAAATGTGTAAAAGAGTGATTTTTCTTTGCACTCTTTGGACTTTTGTCTAGTAGAAAATGAATTGTTTGTGTTGTTCTGGTTGCTTTAGCTTTTGGTGTGAAATTACAGTTCAACTCAGTATAAAATGTAAATATAGCACAGTCTTGCTTTGGTGATGTGCCCCAATCCTGATTAGAACACATGTCACCAGGGACACCCCTCTCACCCTGGTTGGCCTACCCAAATAGTCCACAGTGACTGCTCAAAAGAGTGGGAGAGGTGGGGTGGGAGAGGAGTGAGCATCCCGAAAGAGACACTGAAGAGTCCTCTTAGAGTTGCCACATGAGGAAGTCAAGCTCCTGTTAGATGTGTGATGGACTGATTGAATAGAATTTCAATTTTTCTTCCTCTTCTTCTTCTTCTTCTTCTTCTTCCTCTTCTTCCTTCTTCTTCTTCCTTCTTCTTCTAACCAGTTCCTTTTCTCCCCGCCCTCTCCATCTTTTTAGACCTGTAGAGACTGATCATACCCTCCGGATCAAGAACGAGAAGACGCGCTCCCTGCTCCTCTTCACCAATGTGACGGATAAGCACTACGGCAATTACACCTGCTTTGCCACCAACCGCCTGGGAGCTTCCAACGCCAGCATGTTACTTTTGCGTAAGTCCTGTTCCAGCACCCACCCACACACACACACACACACACACACACACACTACATGTCCTTCGCCAGTACAGAGACACACACACACCACACACTGCTAGGGACGCCCCAAAGCAGGCATGTTATGTTTGTGTGAGCACCAGCATACACACACACACACACACACACACACACACACACACACACACATCACATTTTCCCCTGCTAGAAAAAACTAATTTACACAGCAAACAATAGGCAGTTGAATTGGTCCATATTCTAGTTTTTCGCCAGGGCCCTCTTCACAATTCCCATTACTGTAATTACCGTGCATTTCTTCTCTGTTAGGATTAATGTCCCTTTTTGGGTTGATTCCATTTGAATTTACTTAAGACTTTCAGTCATTTTCATTCACAGTGCTTTTTTCTGTTTAATGGCTGCAAGATAGACTTAATAGTGTAATGAGCTCACCAATATGAATACAATTTCTCACTGAGAAGTGCAGGGAAGAGTTTAAACAGCCCAACTACAAAGACTTCAGCCAAACCCCCATTTACTTGATATTTCACCCACTACTTCCTCCTGGCCTGTGCCGAGATGCATTGTGCTAATTGGCCAAATATGCACACTAATTTTCCTTTAATAAAAGACTAAGAGCTTTAGTCAGGAGGTGAAATTAAAGCTAACATCAACTTAAAGAACTCTTTGGTACTGAAAGACTGCAAATTAAGCATTAATGTGATTGTCTGTTAAATTTCAATCAAATGCATACATCAGTCTAAATCCCTGACTTGTTTATATCAGCACTGTATGTTGAGAGCATTTTTTATATTGTCCTCAAGTTTACAATTACACTATCTTTTTTATTTTTCATTAAGTCTCCACCTTGATCATAATGGACTCACTCCTGGGTGTTATGAAATGTAAACTTGCATAATTTAGCTATTATACAAGAAATGAATGATGTTTTTCATTTACTATCACCTCTAACACTTTTCTATAAAATACCCATGAAGACACTTTTAAAAACACTTTTATGCAATCCTGCTAATGGTAAGCACACTGCCTCTCTTTATTGCAAGTTGAAATAAACAGCATGCCTTTGGCTCCTGTCATAGCCTACCTTAAATATGAGACATAACATGTGCTAATATCTAAAGTACAGTATGTCATATAACAAGTGCTTACATATCTTAAACATGTGATATACAGTAACATGTACTTACACACCTTAAATATGTGATATAACAAGTGCTTGCATATCGTAAACATGTGATATAACGTGTGTTGAGAATCAACAGTGCAGAAGAGCTGCCTAAGCCATTTTTTTGTCTTTCACACTGCATCTCTTAAGGTGTATTCACACCTGAAAAGTCCTTTGGTCCACTTGTTTGGTCCGGATCATTAGCGGACTATTTTTTTTTCATTTGGTGCGGTTTGCATTCACACTGTACTTTTTGCAAGCAAACTTTATTCTGTATACACATATCCACGTGTGTGACGATCGCTGCTCCCATTGGACAGAAAAGACTTGAGCACCAGAGTCCGTTTGGAAGCGGACCGAGACCACCTCAAAAAGTGGGTCTCGGTCCGGTTGTTTGGTCCGCACCAGGATTCGTTTGTTGTATTCACACCTGCACAAAAGGTCCGGACCAACGTGGGAAACGAACTCTGGTCTGTTTAAAGTGGACCAAACAGTGCAGGTGTGAATACGCCCTTAATCTCACCCCAACCACTATACTCTTCATCCCTCTGTTCTGGACCATTATACTAACTCAGTGTCAAGTCTTTCTCTCTCTCTCTCTCTCTCTGAAAAGGGTATTTGAAAGCTTGACATCATATAGTGAGAGTGGTTTTGAAATTTGTAGTATAGTAGCTATAACTAGTTTGCATTTCCTTGGCAGAAACTGTTGTGTGAGCTTGCTCAAACCCACCGCTATGTCGTCGGCATAACAGAATAATTTATTCAGAGTCGTTTATGTGCCCCTTAATGACAACACAGCGTTTGTTCATGCAATACTACAACAGTGGTGTTGATGAGTTTGAGTGCACACTCAAGTTTGACAGATTTCAATACACTGCTTTTTTGTTACAAAATGTGTTGGTTGTGTCATCTTATTTGTGTCCCGAAAAGACGATGGCCAATGAGTCCAACCTGGCCAAACCTGACCTTGCCTGAGAAGGAGGGTGAATGGGTAAGACCAGTGTCCGGTGACAACTTGAGATGACTCCAAGTGTGTGAGCACCTGCTCTATGTGTGTCTGGCACACCCTCTCTCACTTCCAACCATGGCGGCATTTGAATTTACATTTGTGCATTTAGCAGATGCCTTTATGCAACTTACATTTTGTCAGCTACGGTATCAATTACTTCAGGGCTTTTCACCCCTAGAGCAATTTACTGTAGGGTGAAGCACCTTGCTCAGGGGCACAACAGTGGTCACCACAGGATTTGAAACCACAGTTTCAGGAAACCAAAAGGAAAAAAGACAGTTAGTCCAATGATCCGAGTAGCATTTGGTGACAGCATGTTGTTTATAGTGCTAAAGAAATCTCTTTCTTTTCTGGCAGAGAGGGGTCAAAATAGAAAATCATTTATACCAGACAACGCGGCAGAAACATTTCATCACATGTGATCAAGAATTTTACCCCTCTTAAACCTGTCATTCATATAATTGAAGGGACTCTGGGGTGAAACTTCTTAATTTTATTGTTTGGCCTACTAAGTATTGTTGTTGTTACTATTGATGCTTTTACGGAGGAACGAAGTTCTCTCTCAATTTTTCATCACCTGTAAATGCCCACCATGTTCTGAGTAAAGATGCTGCTTGAGTGTCTTTTTGGTATCTGTAAAGTGTGTGGTTGGTGGCATTACTTTCAATTGCTGTACTCATGGTGTATTTCCAGTCTACCATTTGTGTGGGGGGGTTTTGGAATGTTGTCCATATGCTACTGTGTGTTTTGCCTATTGTAAATGTTCCTTTTGTTTTTCCATACTTGACTTACTTTTTGATTTGTGTTTCTTAACGTGCCATCTGAACCAACCTTGTTTTTTATGGCTTGTCACACTCTTGTTTTTATTTCTGGTATCCTCTGAATGTTTTCGTACTATGAAAACTGAAAGTTTTTGTACAAAATCAAATTTGTACGAATCTCTCTCCCCTCCTTCTTCTCTTCACCTATCCCTCTGACACTCCTCCTCATTTCATCTCTGTGGCAACTACATTCATAAATGAATTCATCTATCCTTTCATTTAACCATCCATCAATTTAACCATTCATTCACCCACCCATCCATTCATTCATTCATTTCCTTTCTCTCTCTCTCTCTCTCTCTCTGCAGTTTTTTGCACTCGATTTCTTCACATTAGCTTCTCTTCTTTCCGCAAACAAACTGTGTGATTCTCTCACCCCCCCCGTTCCATATGTGCGCACACACACACACACACCACGCGCGCTCGTGTCTGAGAGCATATTACCATCTTAAGTGAGTGTTTCATCTCTCCCACTTCTCCTCTCCCGCTCTCTCGTTTGCTCATTCACTCTCATTATCTCCGTGTGGCAGTGGTGGTTGAGTCGAGCGCAGTAGCGGCTCTTGCCCATTTCTCCTTCCTGATTTCAGCCCTCTCTCGTCACTCCATTTCTCCTCTCTGCCTCCATCTCTCTCCGTCTTGTCATCTCTCCATCTCTCTGCCTCTCCTTCATGCCTCTCATCTTGTTTCTCCCATCTCCACCCATTCTCCCTGTGCTTATTAGGGGCTGAGCATTACCTCAGCCTCTTACTCACACTCACACATTATGAGGTTCCAATGCAGCACCTGCTCTCTTTCTTTACCTTTGTTTTTATTTACAACATTGTGGCCTTTTGTCAGTCTGGCTAGTAGCTAGCATATGTATTTTTGTTGTTGTTGTTGTTTTTTCCTTTGTTGGTTTTGTGCCTCCATCTCTGTGTCCTCCATGTTTGTCCATCACTCAGTGTCTTGACTGAGAAGTAGGACTTGTTCTACAGATCTGCTCTTGCAAATAGTTTTCCTGCAAACAGCCTGTCAGACGCTTCGGAAGGACTCAAATGTCCCTGTCCTCTCAGTTCTCTTGACTGGGCTCCCACACTCTCTATTCTACGGCCTGTCCTCATTCAATCCTCCTCTTCATCGTTGTCTTTGCCAACCCCTTCACCCCACCCCACCCTCTCTCTCTCTCTACAATGTTACTATCTCTCATTCATTTTATCTCTCAGTATCCCCCGCTTCCCCCTCTTTTAGATGTTGTCTGCCACTCTCTTTAACTCGTCCCTCTACCCTCCACACACTCTTTGTCTCTGCCCTCTCTCCATCACTCTCTCTCCCCCTCTTTATCAATGTCTGCCACTCTCTAACCCTTGTCTGTATCCTGACCACATTCCCTCTCTCCCTGCCCTCTCTATCACTCTCTCCCCCTCGCTTTCTTGCATTTTGGGATACTTTATAACTCCCAGTTTCTTGCTTCTTGTCTGACACACTCAGAATTAATCATGGAGGGTCTTCATTCATATTCTAGTTCTTGTTCAATCACACTGCTCTCTCACCCTCCCACTCAATCTCCCATTCTCAGTCAGTCTTTTATTTCAGACTATTTGCTTCTGTTCTTTGCAATGCTATCTCTGCTATCTGTCTTTTTCTATCTTTCTGTCTATTTTCTCTCTCTCTCTCTCTCTCTCTCTCTCTCTCTCTCTTTTTCTTTCTGTCATCTCTCTGCTACTTTCACTGCTAATGCCTTGCCGTGTGTTGGTATTTTCAGGACCAGAGGCTGCATACAACGGAGGTGTCTCAGCCAGGAGTGGAGTGAATGGCCTGGGCCTTTGGCTGGGCCTGTCCGCATGTGTACTACTGAAAGCATAAAGCCTGTCTCACCCCATCCCCTTTACCCTACCCATAATATGACGAAGAAGAGGAGAGAAGAAGAGGAGGATGAAGAGGATGATGATGATGATGATGATGACAACGATGATGAGGATGAGGACAAAGGAGTCTTTAATTATGAACCCATCACTGTGAACAAAAAGAATTATGCATTAAGTCCAGGAGCCATCGCTGCATCACATTGACCATCCATCCTCTCTTTCTTTATCTCTTTTCCTCCCGCTCTCGCTCTCTATTCTTATCCCTTTCTTTTACCATTCCTTCTTTCTCTGCACCCTCTTTGTCATTTCTATTCAGTGTAGTCCACCTTCACATCATCTTCAGCTTTTCACCAGGCTCTGTAACATGTGAATAATGACGGTCAACCTTATATAGTAATAACAATAATGATAATAATAATAATAATAATAATAATAATAATAATAATAATGAGATTTAGTTTGTCCACTGTACTTTTAAAATTAGCTTTTAAGATGATTTTACATTTAAGATGACGTTAGCATCAGAGCCAGAGGTGATGATGAAGATGATGATGGTGATGACAACGAAGAATAAAACTGTTGACCATGCAACCTTTGAAGTGACAGATGTCAGAGGCCACTTTTCAGCAGAGCCTGGTGACTTTCTGCCCACTATGCAGCATGTAACAAATTTGGACAGTGGCTCCTCAGGGCCGCTCTTGATACTGCTGCTACAAATGATGTCAGTACACACCACACACCTCTTTCAACGTCCTTAACGTTCGCTTCATCCATGACTGATCGACTATGGGACAGCAGCCATCTTTACTTTCCACATTTTCCATAGTCCAGTCTGCCCATCTTCCATCTTCAGCTCACACCGTACACACACACACACATACACACACACACACATCCCTCCACACAGAAGGATGCCTTATCTCTCAGAGCCGTCCTAGTGTAAATATGCAGTACAGAGGCCAACCTCACAGAGCTCACATTTGGATAATTTTTGAACAACTCCAAACAAAAAACATACACACACACAAACACAAAGTGACAAAACATATATACATACATTACCCATAATCCAGTCTGTATGACTACCTCTCCACCAGGAGAAAGTGTCTTCAGTGTCACCTGCTTTGAGTGCACTCATTATCATTCTCCTCTGTCTGGCTTGTGGATAGCATGTACCGGTTAGAGATGTCCCCTGTCGTGAGTCCATTTTGTCCCTCGCGTCCCCAGGCCCCCCGCCCTGCACTGTGTACTGTACGTACCCCTCCCCCGCAAGGCTAACTGCTTGTACTCTTTTGGTGTTAATACTTGATGAACAATCAAGAAGTGACTGAGTGCTTAGATAAACATGGTAACAGTAAAATTCACGTGGCAAACTATATATTCTGTAAACCGACAGTGCTGATTACTGGTTGTTTGCGCAGAAATCTTTTTTTCTACTTTGCTCTGCAAAAAAATAATGGTGATAGTAATAATTTCATTAAATGAGAGAAATGGGAAAAAAAAACTTTATTTTTTCTGATCCCCTAAGTGACTTCATCATGTCATGATGAGAATTATTTGAACACAGGAATTGAAGGAGTCCTCTCATCCAAAAACAAGTCATCAGTAAACTGTGATTTAATTTATAATGTCTATGCCCTCAATTTTTTTCAACGCCAATGCCCATATCTGATGTAGGTTAAAGTACTTCATTCAGCCGTACGGTAATATGTTTATATACAAACCGGTGGATCAGCCGAACCCCTCTCTGCCTCTGCACAGAGGCGAGATAAACCCAATGAAGGATTGGGCCGGGGGGTTACATAAAGTCGTAATTAGCAATTACCTTTGATTCACTAAGCAAGGGGACCGTCGCATTGCTCTCAGTCTCTCTAGCCGGCGGGAGACAGAACTCATAAATCAAACTCAATCCTGGCATTGACAGGATCCTCTTCAAGGACAACGCTCCCCACTTTTCTCGGCACGTTGAGCCTTAGCCTCCAACGCAACAGAGCACAGGGCCTTCATTGGCTGATTAGTGTTTATGCGCAGAAAGCTCTGTGTTTTCAGCGCAGCCGTGGGGTGGGGTATGGCGGTTTGTGCTAATGGTCCTCTTCTCTCAACATGCAGCCTTGCACCTCATCTCTGACGCACGCACTCACCTCTCTGCAAAATTTTGCCCACGACCAGAGTAGAAGGGTTGTCTACTCCCAAAAACAGGAGTAAACCAACAGATTAAATCTTTCGACCTTGTATATAGCTCGACCTCTGAACGCACACCTTAAACTTAGTTTCACTTTTCGTATGTTAAAACCAGCAATAACTCCTAAACATAAATGCAGAGATATTGGTTCTAGGTCCTTTTAACGGAATGTGATGTACAAATGAAACTATTAACTGTAGTGATTTTTCTTTTGTAACGAATGCCAGATGCTCTCAAACAGAAATGATTGTGTACTGTATAAAAAGCCAGTGGTGCCCTCATCTGTACTGCTTATGGTTTGCTCGGCGCCGTGGGAAGTGTTTGGCCAAGACATGTCTGTGGAGGCAGCGGGTGTATGGGAGAGTGTTTGGGAGAGAACAAGCTGGTTTGAGGCCATGTTTGTCTCCAAAGCCTTGTGCAGTTGTGCAATCTCTCTCCCTGGTTGTGTTCATTCGAGACAAAAAGGGCAATGACATATGCATTCCTCCCCTTGCGCTCTACCCGTCGAAGCCTGTAAGTCACCTTATGGGATCAGATTTTAAGCACAAGAACTGGTGTTGTGGTCACTTGTCATTTTTTTCCATCCTTTTTTCCTGCAAATCCATGCTTCTTTCATCCACTTCGTTCCCTTACTCCTCTGTCGTTTCCACTCTCCATGCGCCATGTTCACATCTCAACATCAAAGCTGAATTGTCAAGTATAAACATGTCTGTGTACATATTCTCTCTTCAAAAGAAAAAAAACAATTCAAGATGAAAAAGAAAACATGTCATGTTCCTCAATGTGGGTATAAAAAGCATGTAAATGTTTGTTCTGGGTGGATTTAAAAAAAAAAGAAAAACAACAAAAAAGAACTGAAAAAAGTCCAGAGTATTGTGTATGGGCCAGAGTGGGGTGGGCGTATGTCTTAAATGTGGAAGTTGGGACTTTGCTTTTCTTTTACTTCTTTCTCTCTTCCTCTTTTTTAGTTTTTAATTTTTCTTATGACCCCTTTGCCAAAAAAAGCTGTTTTGCTGTATCCCTAAAATGTCCCCATCAGCAGACTTGACAAAGGCACACCTCCCAGACAAGTCAGCCCAGTAAGCTATAGGGGGCTCAGATCTGATGTTGGGTCAAGGGTCCCAACAGAAGGAATCAAGCTACGCAGTCTGACGGCGCTGGCTGCACGTCATCCCCACCTTTTGGCTCCAATTCGATCCGATTTCCTGTCCAACACACACAAGAAAACACTGAAAGTCACTGCATCTGTGCCTGAGAGCTTCTCTCACCCAAGAGAGTGGCAATGGGCAAGGGGGAGGATGGGCAGCACCTGACCAGTTAACCCCACAGTGGGACGGGTGGCCTCACTACCCATTAATTTCAGCATTCATGGCACACAGGTTGGCAGCGGCATCAGTCTTTCACGATGATTCCTATAACATGATGAAGTACCGAAACTGTATGCACAGTAATGTTAATATGTGCAAAGGTGACAATCAATTTTAATCAGTGGGTGAGAGGCTAATGTCAAATACATTTATACAAAACACCCTGAATGGTGCAAGTGATGATTATTATTATTATTACATAAGTGATGACAGTAGAAAATCTGCAGGCAATACTAAGTAGGCGAAATTCTTTGCTCTCACCACAGAGAGATGCTGTTTCACACCATTCATTTGTACTTATTGAAATCCTTTAAAATAATATTGTTTACATATTTTTATGAAAAAGCAACCCCTATTCTAGTTTTCTTCATTCAATATTTAGTAGGTAGATGACTACTTTATTGTTCTTTATTCAGGACTCAAGGTTTCTAAAGAGGCGAACATTGATGGCACAAATCAATTTCTGCATGGGCAGACAAATCTGACTTTGTTTTAAATGCATCACAGAATCAATACTCCATCGAATCTTGAAATAGAGTAATTTATCCCCCTGCTTGTAGTACATTGGCCCAATAGGTCCTGGAGTGGAGTGTGCAGCCACAGCTTAGAGACAGATGTCTAGCTTACCAGCATACAAAAACTCAGTAACTGCTCCAAATGATTCTGATGTTTTTTATTTAAAAAAAAAAAGGTTTTAAGATGTAAATAGCGGAAAGAAAAGCACCTGTAAGAATTAACACACAGTGAAAACCTGTATTTTTCCATTTTTTTGCCTAGTTTTATGTCTTAACATGAAGTGACAAGTTATGAAATAGAATATTTTACTGAGTAAATTAAAGTAATATTTGAAAGTTGATTGATATAAACCAAGTGTTATTTTGTAAGCCATGCCTATGGATACTGTGTATCTAGAGGTTAATGTCTGAAAACTGACTAGCAGGAACTTCAGAGATATATACAGCACAGTGTGTGCGAATCAAGGCACTCAAAGCAGAAACTTACTGATTAGGCTGAGGCTAATTAGCATGAATGACATACAGGACAGAGCACTTTGATTAACTTAAAGGTAACTAGGTCTATAGTTATATAGCTAGGTCTATATATAGCTAGATAAACAGAGAGATAAATAGGTAGATAGATAGATTAATTGATTGATTAATAAAAAATAGGCAGAAGAAAACAGCCCAAACATATGGTTGAGAAGATGTTGAGCGATGAATGTGCGTGTGTTACCTGTGCAGCAGGCTGTCGACTGCTAAGTGATCCCCCACACCCTCATCGGGTCTGATTCACCACAGAGCCGCTCTGCTGAAGCCACAGATGGCCTCCATCAATCGCCTGTCCCTCACAGCAGCAGGTACCCTGCAATTACCATCACAGCCGAGCAGAAACTTTCTCTCACCAATCAGGCCAAACAGTCAGGCTAATCCGCTGCTGCCATCCCCATCCCCACCCCGACCCTGCCCTCCAGCTTGGATGTCAGTGATGCAAGAGATCCATTCCAGCCAGGCCACTCCCAGCATGTCCTCATCTCCGCCTGTCAATCATGGGTAAAGCTATGGCAACTCTGACCATGAGGTTGTTGCCTGCATTTCCTCAACTCTGACCTTTGACTCCGACCTCTGTGCACCCCTCTCTCCCATTGCCTTTTCCCTTACCTCAGATTTAATAACCTGACTGACAATTTGTGTTCTTTTCCGTCCCTGCTTTACCTTGCCACTGAGTGTGTGCCATGCTCACAGTGTGTGTGTGTTTGTGTGTGTGTGTGTGTGTGTGTGTGTGTGTGTGTTTATGAGAGAGAACGAGCATGTGTGCATGTTTGCATGTGACAGAGGAGAACAGAGAGGCTAGAGTTTGTGTCAGTGGGGGTGTGTGTAAGGGGAGAGGGAGTGGGAGAATGAGTGTTTTGCATGTCGGTATCTGTGTGCATATGAGTGCAGGTGGTCTGTCTGGTAATCTTCTCCATGTTCGTCACCATCACTGGGCATTTTCGTAGTGGACACGTTGAGTTGTTAATGTGTTTCAGTCATTTTTTTTAAACCCTTTTATAACTGTTGGAAATCAGACAATATATATCAACCTAATATATATATATACACACACATATAAATATATAACATCCAAGGAAAACAACCTTCCTAAAGTCCACTGGCTACATGTGAGCGTTGTCTTCCACACCCACTGGTCCCGTGTTGTGCTTCAGTATGTTTACTCTGCTGATTCACTTGAGTTCCCGTTCTTGTCCCGTTAATGTCCCTTTCTTTCTCAGTGTGTACCAATATTGTCCAAATTTCCATAAAGAGGAGAAAAAAGATAACTTAAATGGACTTTAAGAAAAAAAAAAGAACAACAATAAAGCTGAATTTTGTTTTTAACACAACCTGTGTCGAGTCCTTTTTACCTCTCACCATGCTGCGCTAATTGTGATACCTCACTGTGGGGTCTCCAACTTTAGTAGTAGGTAACCGGGGACAGTATTTCCCTACCCCCTAGAGTTCACACACCTTCATTTTATTGAGCATGTACTATACATAGGAATTTATTTGTCATTGCTAAACACTGGTGTTTCCTTTCAAAATAAAGAAAGGTGACATTCATGGCTTGTTAAGGTATTAACTAAGCGTATTGCTTTACCATTTGTGCTGGACACATGCTACTGTAGCATTTATGGTGGAAACACGCTGTTTCGCATGTAATGTTTAAAATAAAACAGGAAGTTTTCTGTTGAAGTTTGTTGCATGTTCTATTAAAATAGTCTAATGTGTTAATATGGATTTAACTACAGTATTGTTTGCGGTTTTGAGTCTCTAATTGTGTGTTTTTTGGGTGCTCCTTGTTAATGTCTGCAAATCACCATGACATTTCTATTGTACATTATGTATAAAAAATGCAAAAGAAATAGAACAACTAACATATCCATTATTAGATAACACCTAAATAACAGCCTCTGTCATCTTTTCAATTTTTTGTAATAAACAAGCATTACCCACATAAGAGGAAGTTTCTGGTAAACTGTGATGTGGCCTGCATTTTTTTTTGTTTGTTTGTTTATTTCTTTTTTTTTTTTTCTAGTGACACTGTAGTAAGACAAAAATCCAAGCATTTCAACTCCCATGAGCACGTTTGTGACAGTTTTGCATGTCCATGTGGTGTGGGTTCCCTGCAGAGCTTGCCACTGCCGCAGGGCACAAACACAGAGCAGCTTCCAGCTTCACTGCCAACTGCATGTTGCATCACAATCTAGCCTCGTGTGCTTACAACCAGCACAAACAACAGGCCGCTTACACGAGGAGGACTGTGTGCAGCCGCACCGCTTGTTGCTTCTTAATTGCATCATGAGACAAACCGCTTGACTAATGAGCGGCTTTGAATCAGCAAACTGATGTAATGCATCGTGCAAAAAGTAACAACTCTGACAGTGGTGGATGTGACGGAGGGCAGCGCGAGTCGCTAACCTCCGATGAGCTTGTGAAATAATTAGAACGCCCGACTGAAGAATTGTATGCAGACGATTTTAATGGAAATGCGAGCAGCAAGCTCAAGAGCCTAAGCCCGAGGCAGCAGTGGGGGTTGTTAAACAACAGAGTGTACATAGTTTGCATTCCGCCGTGCTGATCACTACAACTCTCCGCAACAGTGCTTTACGCTCAGCTCCTTGAAATTCACCAGAATAAGCTAATGGTGCAATGACCTGCTAATTGCCTTCCACTCATTTCAACCTCTACAAGATTCACGTTTCTCACACAGGATTTACACACAAGACCAACACTGCAATTTCATTTACATTCCAAGGAGACTGTCAGTCACTCCTGTCATTCTTTCCACTAATTGCCTTCAGCATTTCACATGCACAACCTACAGATCATTTTTCTTGGCTGTGATTTCTACTAGATTTCCTTCTCCATCATGAAAAGTATTTTCATATGATGAATGGAGTACCTTGGAGTATTCAAAAGCGCTTTATAGAGTCATGGAGAGTTGTGAAGGCCTTGAATTCAAGTAATTCATACACAACTGATGGAGGTGGCCTTACAGGATGACAACCGACCAATACAGAGAAACGTTCAGGGTTCAGTCTTGCTCCTTTAGAACCTGTAGGAGTTGGCCTCAGTCACTGAATGGTTCCTCTGTCTCCTGAGGAACAATGACACACACCTGTAATTCTCAGGATTTTCTGTCCTCTTGAATGAAAAGAGACTGAAGTACACATCCCGACTTAAAAGAGAAATCATTTGTCAGACAGTCGTGTTACACTAGCCTTTGCCATTTTGTCACAATGAAAGTGTGAGAGAATTTAATCAACTTTAACATTTACAGAGAATCTCATTCCTTTTCATTCTCATTCTCATTCCATTCAACATGCTGACACCGAAGCGCCAAACCCCCTTTACTATTTTCTGAGCTCAGCCGAAAAGAAAGGGAAGAAGAATGAAAAAGAAGAAGTGCCTTTCGCTGTTGACATAGATTCACAGATTGTGAGCAGAGCTGCCCTCCCTTTGACCCGGGTGCACAAGTGGTTCCTCCTTCACATCTTGTGCCGAGAGTAGACAATTCAGCAACTCTCTTTGCTTTTTAGCACATGACCTTATTAAACAAAACAAAGACACGTATTTATGTGCTGACACTTAGGCTACAGAGTGATCGACACCACACACACACACACACACATACCACATATACGTGCATGCACCACACAGGCAACTGCCACTGACCTTAATACGGCTGAAAGATTCAATAACTGACATTCACAATTTATTTTTTATCCACATAACCAGAACTCTCCAAAGAGGTTAATCTCGTTGCCGCTGAGCTGATCTGAGCTGATTGTTAGTTGTGCTTTATTAAGATGCTGCACAGACCTCTTGCGTCTACCCTCATTCCAGTGCTTTGGATCGCAGGCTTAGCAACAGGTACACGTTAGACCTCCTCAAGAATTCAGGTCTTAATAATATTCATACATGTCAGGTGAATGAATAGAAATGATGCCAGTGTCTCAAAAGAATATTTTTGTGGAGTTCAATGTATAACTAACTGTCGATTCACATTCACAATTTCTTGTTTTTATATAGTTACAGTAGAGTATGTGTCAGGGTACATGTATTTGCATCCTGTCGTTGTTGTAAGAGAAATGTGTTGATCTCTACAGGAAATATTATCCAAGAACCACACACGCTCAGGGCAGTCCAAGGCCAAAAGGTCACATTGCTCTGTATTATCAAGCTCCAGGACAACTATTTTGTGAAGTGGTCTCGATCTCTACGTCTAACCCCAGAGCCTGGGAGAAGGAGAGAGATCACTCTCCCAGACCCCACAAACAAGTTCCAGCGGGACCAGGACAGCCTGGTGATCTCAGCCGTGGAGGCAGAGGACAGCGGCTGGTATTACTGTCAGCTCAACACCCTGGAGAAAGAAGGGGGTCAAGAGGGCAGTGGAACACAGCTCATAGTCCAGGGTAAAAATTAATCATTTCAAAATAAAAATAATTTAATGTATTTAATTATAATAATTAAATACTAATAATAATACTTTAGTAAATACTACTAGTTTAAATAATAAGAATAGCATAACTAATAATCATGCACTTTTACATTCTTCTTCTTCTACTTCTTCTTTTTGTTCTTTTCCTAATCATAGTTATTGTTAGTATTTTTTTATGTTTACAGAGAAATTTCTTAGTTATTGTCCTTGAGGCTAATGAATATAATTAATTTCACAGCCGGGTTAAAATGAATGAAAGAGACCATGCTGCAGAAAATTAATGTAATAATCTATGTCTGCACTCTAATGTAATTATCCTTAAAATGATATAATCAGTTTACCAAAAATGTATTACTATAATTATGTTGAAATAGAACATTGGTCCAATCAAATTAAATGGTGATAACATCAAACTTTAGAAAGTATTATCACAATGTCCATTCCATGTTCTCTCAGAACAGATTTAGGACAAGTTATGAAATGCTTAAACAAATAAAAAAAAATAGCAACAAAATTTTGCTTGCATATTGTAATCACTTATAATCTTGCCTAAATATTTCCATTATGGAAAGCAGTTACCCCACTTTACATCCTTAGACACTGGCAGTAACAGTTAGTTTCGGTATAATTATTTAAATCACTTTTTTTTGTTTGTTTTTTACCAGAAACCAAATGTTCCATGTACTTGAGAAAATAAGTACCTGTCATGCATTCAAGATTTGATTGATTCTACACAAAGGACTTACCTGAAATTTGTGATATAGTGAAAATTAGATGGTAAACCTACTTTCTTTGCCAGTCACTGCAAGCCAAAGTACAATAAGCAACTAGACTGCATTTTCTCAGCAGAAACCGCAAGGTGGACTTAGAATAAGAATAAGAATAAGAAACTTGCGAAGAACAATACTGGCCTTGCCACCACTAGGTGGCAAGTCCACAACAATTAATTCAAATTTGCTTCACACATAACCAGAATAAAGTTTTTAAAATACCCTTTCAGAGAAAAAGGAACTTTAATAGGAACCTGTCTTTATTATTCACTAGGAAATCATTCTGTTGATAATAGAGAACCATTAAGGTAATTCATTCATTTCTGAAATACATAATAATTTTATAATTACTCTACCAATATGAGAAAACCGATATATATGAAACTTAGGCCGTCAATAAGGCCTCTTTCAATGCTGCATGGTTGAATTTTGTTTTCATCTGTTATGTCAAAGTGAGTGTTAAAAAAGTAGAGCAATGCCAGTCTCTTAATTAAATCACATACTGTAACTTTAGTTTAAATGTTAACAAGAACTTCCCCTCACTCACAGTGCCCCCTAGTGTGCCTGTAGTGTTCCTGCAAGTGCCAGCTACCCAGCAGGTCTCTGAACACTGGAGCTTACTGTGTATGACTGGAGGCTTCAGCCCGGCCAACTTCAGCCTCCACTGGACACAGACAGTAGGGGGTCGGAAGGAGCCCACTGGAAACGACTGTCGTTGGAATCCCACAGAACCAGGGGCCAGTTGGTCTGATAATGTCACCACACACTCCCAAGGCCAGGATACCTACAGGTGCCCATGGCAACGCCGCAATCAGTGTCTGCATTTTACAGTTGGCTCTGACCAGCAATTTAAGCACCTGGTCAGCATGCTAGAACTGCCACCTCAGGCGTCGCTGAGTGAGGATGTTGTGTACACATGCTCAGTGATTGGGCACCCAGCACTCACTTCGGCCCTGAAAGCCTCTTTCAAATGGAGTGAGTGACATTCACACCCACACACACCCCTACACCCCCCCACAGTGCAACTGCTTTAAATCTAGTAACTAAAATTACTAAAATATTTTACATGAGAATGATTACATTTTTTTCGAGCAATTTTGAGTACAGGCCCTAACACAAACAATTCGATGCCATACCCAATTAGCAAACAGAGTTTGCACATTTAAAACACATATGCTAAACCAAAACAATTACCACGTTTCTATTTCTATTCTAATATTTTGTTTTTATTGCATTACTGTAAGACAGGATTGAACTTGTGTTTTAGACCTGTTGTGTCATGTGTAAGCTATTTTATGAGACAGTTTTTGCAAAGGCGTGACCTATTTGGTGGTTTCTGACAGTGAGATAGGAAAACCTTTTGTGTGTTTCTTAGAGGCCAGAGCTAATTTGATGATTGGACATCTGAATGTGCTGAAGATGGCTGTTCTCTTTGGGATAGTTGTGTTCTTCACAGTATCCGGTGAGTCTGTAGTATATAAAATGAAATAGGTTTTAACAGAGTTTCGTTCTTATGGTCTTATGGTCAGGTCAATGTTCTCTAGTGTATGTGGCTAATGCACATGTGGCCATGCATGTCATAGAATAATACACAAACAATTAACAGAGGTAAGCTCGAGAGATATGCAATAGCTACAGTCTTCACCATTCACCCTTGACAGTATTTGTGTATACTGTGTATAATATACAGTATATAATAATATATACTATATACTACACTGCGTATATAAGTTATGTATATATAATTATGTACAGTATATACTTGTAAATGTATATATTTTATGTGTGTTATTTTTAATGTTCACAGGCCTAAGATGTACAGGATGTGCATCAAAGAAAAGATAAACAGCCAACAAGCAAAAAGTAAGATAGGCACATATATGTGTGTATGTATTTATATGTATGCATGTATGTTTTTGTGTGTTTACTGTATACTGTATATGTATACGTACTGTGTATATACAACATCAACAGCAGCTGTTTTTCCTCCTGCAGGCCCAACACATACAGTCTAATGCTGCCTCTGATCAGACTTCAGGATAACAGTCTTCTAAAGACTGAAGTGTGTTCTTATAATCTGATTATTCAGACCTTGCTTAGCCACATCAACTCACTCATGATGAAAAAGTTCTGTTGACCAAGGCCAGAATTGCAAACTTTAATGTTTTTTTTTTTGGAAATCAAAAAACCCATGACAAACCAATGTCAACTATGCATGTTTTCATATATATTTTATTGTGCCTTAGGATACACATACAAGCCTTTCCTATTAATGTCAAATTCTGCATACTATCAGGACTAAGTTCACTGTCAATATTTATACTTCTGCAGGCTTATTGTATCATATTAGTGTGGGTAAATGATGTCCCTTGGGACAACAGATGTGTTTGATAAGAAGCCACCCGAAGAAGCACTTCTCACGTGGAGCATGACAGGGGTATTGTGTTCACTGTGTCAGGGCCGCACGAGTGTTTGTTTGTTTTCTCTCAGTCTTAACACGTGCATACGTGCAGCCTATAATTACTATCACTGTCTAAACATTTGATTTGTATACGAGTCACATGCTTTGTCTTTAAGGAAGCAGCAGAGCTGATATTATGATTGTAATATATAGATACACAGATAAAAGAAAATTACAAACAGCGGATAAAAATAATTTCATGAGACACATAATGCTACTGCTCTGGAAAGTTTATTTTGTTTATGTTTTGTGCAAATATACAAGTAATGAGGGTGTTTCTGTGTGTGTGTTTTATCTGTACCATTTGTTTGCATTATAGTAATCTGTTGTATGTGGATCATTTAAAAACAGTTTTACTGATCTACATGTACCAATAATTAAATTAATATCATAGGTCGGAAGTGGGTGTTTAGTGCAGGGGGATTTTGCGAGGTCATACCTACAGTATTCATCTCTTTTACTTCCTGAGTTGGTTACACACACACACACACACACATAGACACAGACACAAAGAGAAACATGAAAGAGGAAAAACAAACAAACAAGCAACACCAAAAAGATACAGATAGATAGATAGTAGATAGATAGATAGATAGATAGATATTATTTTTAGACTATTCACAACCACTGCCAGTGAGCACACTCTACATTATCTTATGTACTAAAACCAATTAAGCCTTTCAAAGGCAATACGGTTAGGTTATCTTCTTTGATGTATGTCCAGTTCTGTTAACAATTTCCACTATGTCAACAAAACAACCTCAACCCACCTCTCTGGGTTAAAAGCTGTTGACGGTTCCTGTTAGACAAAAAGCTAACGTCATACGTGTTTTTCAGTGGTGAGGTGTTGCGCACCTCATCATGGGAAAATATCTGAGTCAACATCCTCATTGCGGTTTTGCCACTGAACACGTTAAGTAACTCCATTTCTTGATACTCATCAAAACAGAGTGGACAAAGTAGGCCTTGAGGTAAGCCTTGAGAGGAACAGATCACTATCTGACCATAGACATTATGGAGGTTACTCCTCTGAAATGATTACCTGACCCCCCACCCTACAGTACACACTTCCACTTTGTGACAAGGTCTGCAACAATGAGAGTTATCCTAAACAAATTTGAGGCAATTAAGGTGTTTAAGGACAGGGGCTAACATGCCTGCAGGGGGAGGGGGTGTGCTCCGTTGGTCCCTTGGAAAGCAGGTACACAGTCACATGTTTGTGCAGTGCTTTTAACTCTGCCTGACAGTTTGGGGGTTTTGGTCCACAAGACAGCATTTATAGACAAATGTGTGACCTATATTGTAACAGGGGAACTCAAGGCATTATCAGTAAAATGTTTAATATAATGTGCTAAGAAAATGTCCATATGTGCTGGTCTACATTTGCAGTACATACATTTGGCAATACATCCTCTCATTTATAGTCAGGAAAAGTGACAAGAGGGATGACATCATATTGCACAGAGGTGCCCAGAACATGTTTACTGGCTTAGTAATATTTATTCTGTTCATAATTTCTACGAAAACAACTCTGACGTCAATTTTCTTATTTTCCCCAAAGTATCCAAAAGGTAGCCCAGTTGTTAACCCCTACCCCTTCAACAAGGGTAGGAGTGACTTTTGTGACTTTTGTAGGAGTGAGTTTTGTTTGGAAAAAGGCAAAAAGGTTCCTGGTTGTCTGAATGTCTTCGTCAAAGGGCATTGATGTCGTCAGGCTTAGAGGTGGCTTTTTTGGTCTGGCTCACATCCATTCTACAGACGAAAATCTTGCGAAATCTGTCACTGTCCCAGATACGCACGCGGCTCCAGATGCCCTGCAGCATGCCCGCCAGCATGTTCCGCATGGCAGAGGAGGACACGTAGAAGATGAAGGGGTCTAGGCAGGTGTTGAAGGTGCTGAGCAGCAGCGCCAAGTCACGCCAGCGGGGGCTCTGGCCCATCACCATGCCCACCACGTGCGAAATGTTGTAGGGTCCGAAGCACAGGGCAAAGACCACAAGCGTCCCGAGAGCCATGCCCACAGCCCTCAGGCGGCGGCGGCGGCTGATGTTGGGCAGGCGCAGCAGGATGCGGATGAAGTTGATGTAGCAGAACGAGCAGATGAGCAGCGGCACGCAGAAGAGCACCACGCACAGCTCCAGCCGGTAGGGCAGCAAGATCTCCAGCTGGGCCTGGGAGAAGTTTTCATAGCAGACGTTGGGCTTCAAGTGGATGGGCGTCTCTGTGATGCTCAGCTCTGTGACATTGCTGCTGCTGCTGGGGTTGTAATAGGGCATGATGAAGACGATGCTGAGGTGGGCGAAGCACACCACCCAGATGAAGACACTGGCCAGAACAGCGTAGGCGGGGCGGCGACCCAGCGAGTGGCGGATGGGAAAGGCTACACCCAAGTAGCGTTCCACGCTGATGGCTGTCAGGAAGAGTGTGCTGTTGTAGATGGTCATGTAGAAGATGAACCCTGACAGCGGGCACAGGTAGTAAGGGATGTCCCATGTCATGTTATTAACCACCTCCTGCATTTTGAAGGGCAAGAAAATGAGGAAGAGCAGGTCAGAGACGGTGAGATTAAGGAGGAGGATGTCAATTGGCGTGGGCTTGCGCCGCACCTTCAGGATGAAGGTGTAGAAGGCCAGGATGTTGGTGGGGAAGCCAGTGATAAAGGTGATGATGTACACGGAAAGGCAGAGCTGTGTCTGGCATTCTTGCATACTGCTGCGGGAATGGGCAGGCATGGAGCTGACTGGTGAAGGGAGGCACGTCAGATGAGGTGAAACCAATCAGATGTCACATGGTGCGCATCTGCAGAAACCCCAAACAAAAAACACAGCTTCCAGTTATTTTATGAGGCACCATAAGCAGAAAGACTTTTACTTAGACATTACGTATTAGATCTTACAGGTGATGGAAGCATCTTTTATAAAGTGTATTTGCCACGAAAAAAGAGCACAAGCAAAATTTCATGATATACAATACGGCATTGTCATTACAACATTTTTTATATGAACTTTACCTGCTATTTCAATGGGCACAATTGTATTTTAATATATTTTTAAATCATTCTTGCGTTTCAAAGTGTGTATGAAGCACCATCATATGAACACTTACTATATTACTTCCTGTTGCCATGTCAAAATATTTGCAGTTACCCAATGTCCTCATTGTCATAAGTTTCTATTACACAACCACCATAATATTACTTGACAAACAGATTTAAACTGTAGAAAGGGGAGGACCTATAGTGACACTCACTAATAGAGCTACTAGAGTAGAGTATACATATTATGCACAATGTGTAATGTGTAATAAAGTTAATGTCTAAAGAAGCAGAATTGACTGAAATTAGAAACTGAATCATTACAAACAAATCAAGAAGATGCAGGCTGCTTCCATTCAAACCAGCTATTGAGAAATTACAGTAGAAAGACCAACAGCTGATCAGTATACGGCTGACTTTCTTACTGAGTCACCAGTCCAGTCATTTCACAAAGCATTTTACTGTAAACTATTGCCTATTTAGGACAGTGCAAGACACAGATCAGTTTACTTCAGCTTATCACTAAGTCTGGAGCCTTCCAAACATTCCAAATCAGACATGGACTTACCTTCCCTATGTCTTTTTCCTTTGGTGGGTGCGTGTACAGTATGTGTGTACATGTGAGGGTGCGTGTGTGGTGCATGTGTACAGTATATGGAGTCTGCTCTTTGCTCTTGTCTCCCAGCGTTGCTTTCTTATTCAAAGGCGGTAGGATCCTGCCCACTGCTACTTCCGTCAGGCTGTTTACACGGCGCCCTCAATATTGGAATATTGGAACTCATAATGGAAAATTAATAAGAGGGTGGATTCACCTTCGTCCTCTCTCTCTCTCTCTCTCTCTCTCTCTCTCTCCCCTCTGTAGAATCACACACACTCTCTAATGCAGTCAGCCATGCAATGATACCATGGTTACTTCGGCTTTACTCCTATACCCTGCTCTCACTGTGTAACGGGACTTGGATGAGGTGCTGCAGGTTGGGAGAGTTTTTTTTTTTTTTTTTACTCCAGCATTGTGTGTAGTATAGGGGGAGGAGTTGGGGGAAATACAACAATAGATCTGGATGTTGTTAATTTAGGAAGAAACAGAGAGAGGAAGAGAGAAAGAGAGAGATACCTGTAGACAGAGCAAAAGAAAAATAAAGAAGATGAAAGTAATGCAGAGAGAGAGAGACATAGCAGACAGTGAAGGAGGATGTGAGTAGGGACAAATATCATTGGTATTAACTTGTACTGTAATACCCCACCTTTACCAGCTGCTTTGATCAAACACAGCTCACAACCCCAGACTGAGAATAATAAACTGACCATGTTTACCTTCCTTATAGATCATTCACAGGTTCATTGTGAGCTGCAGGTGAGGTGATAAAATGGGTTAGTGCCATTTCCTTCAATGTATCCTACAGCTAAGCTGCAAAATCTCCCAAACAAGCCACCCTGTGCTATTTTAGCCCAACAGAGTGGATATAAACAAGGGGAATTCCAATCATTCCTCTAAAGTATCTTTCCCTGTGCTTTAAACAAAGCACACACAGAGAGAGAGAGCCCACGACTCATGATACTGTTGGGCCTTCTTTGAGTGCCTTTGTCCAAAATTTGAGAGGCTTGGGAAGGGAGGCAGATATCGAAAGATGTCTGCCAGCTGGTTTCTGTAGTTTTCTGGTCCGTCCTGGCAGTCGTTATGGTGTTTATTGGCTTGTAAGGATTGTGTCCAGTGTAATTACTGCATGTGGAATGGGGGGACTTATTAGCACTTACAGATATTTTTTTCATCTTACATACATCATACCTTAGTTATGCTGCTATAGTTTAATGCCACCACAATCCACCCATCTGTTAACCCGTACAGTTTTCACTATTCTTTCTCCTCCTCTCTTTTCCTCTCCACTTACTTCTCTCTCTTCACTTAGCCAACATCTGTATATGGTTTCACATGCAATATAACTCACATTCTCTGAAATCTGATGGAGACTGTTCTAACTCATCTCCTCTCTGATTTTCCATGCCATTACCACCCTGCCGTGAGTCATAACTGCCTTCCACTGCCTGCGCCTGCACTTCCTGGGTTCTCCTGGGACCTTCTTCCAACGTGATCCGGCGGCACTCCTGAATGGTCCTCAACCCACTCCACTGTCCATGCCACTGCCTCCCTGCTGAGGGTCACCCCTGCCTTCCACTGCCTGATCCTGCATCTCTGGCTTCCTGGGCGGTCTGCCTTCAGCTTCACAGATGACCCTGACATGATCGATACACCCTCTAGCTGGCCCCTGGTTTGACTGCGCCTAATGACATGGGACTATATCCTGGGATTCTAATGGGACTCCTATATTACTTTATTTACCAAAATTTTCTTGTAATGTGTATCTAATGGAATAATAGTGGACTACCCACAACTGAGAGACTGAAAACCTGCCCTAGGCAGTTGGGTTAGCCCCTTGAGCCGTCGGAACTGCCCAAGGTTTCTTCCTCTACCATAACAAGTAAAAACAAAAAACGCTGCTAGGGAGTTTTTCCTTGCCCCTGTTGCTCATTGGGCCTCTTGTGTTAAGCGCTTTGTGACATGCCTTTTGTAAAAATGCGCTATATAAATAAAATTGAATTGAATTGAATAGATTTTTTTTTCATCTTCAATTTCCTATGGGTTACGCTTTGGTGAAGCTTTTCAGCAAATGTCCATTTTTGCTAAATAGTTCATTTCTTGAAGCCTTGTTTAAGCTTCAAATATGCTTAAACATGCACAAACATGCATAAAGAAGAGATTCAGATCTAGTTACCCGTCCCACATAGAGAGAGGACCAAAGGACCCAATAACTGGACTAGCCTGTAGCAGACAGGAGAAAACTATGGAGGCTGCAAGGAGACAAACTTGTGAGGCAGGGCAACAGCCACTTGCATTCTAGATTTCTTTTTAGGAACTGCAAAATACCACAATAGAGATGTTAAATTGAGGATTTTTTTTAATTGTTGGAGAGCATTCTCATAAAAATGTTTTAAAAGAGGAAGAGACATGTGAAAATAGGTAACCTTGTTAAATACAAATTAAGCCTCTAATTCTACTCTAAATCTGGTGATTGAGACATACTAGTCTTGTATTTATCAGTTTATTATGACTGCACAGCGTGATTATAGCTGTGTCTCTAAGTCCCTTTCTTCATACTATTTTTCTACTGATTTTGGTCATCTGGCCCAGGACACTAAATCAATGGTTGCAAACCATATCACCTAATCCAACAAAATTTGCATAGTAGTACATACAGTAGGTCTCAAAGAGCTGCAAAATTCCAAAATTTCCATTAGCAATGGAAACATTGAATTATTTTTAACAATTTTGATACTGAGGGAATCCAACAAGCCCTCAACCACCCGTGTGGTGTAAAATAATCTGTTGAGACAAAAAATAGCATTATTTTATTGCAATTACCAACAGTGATTCTGAAGACACTGATACACTTGGTTTCTTGAAGCTTGCTACCCATATAACTCTGGTGGGTTCATATGGCCTAAGCCATTAAATTCCTCAGGAACTGCTCCTTTCCAGTACTGCTACTCCTTTGAGTTGTAATGCTTTGGCCAACAAGATTTTCCTGGCACTCAGGTCTCTATTGTAACTTGTAACTTACTTGATAGTTGACCTGCATACTTGACTAATGCCTTGACTGAACCCATATATGACTTATATATGACTATATGACTTATCCTTGCACTGATGCTGTAATTTTTATATTATTAGGCTATTTTTATTTTTATCTTATTGTCCATATACTTATACTAGAACTGTTGAATTGCTATATTTTTATATGCTTATATTTTTTATTGTCCATTTTACATATGCACATATTTATTGCTGGTCAATAGACTTTTAACCTTGCACTGTTGCACTACTGGACTCATTTTCACTACTACCTTGACACACACCCCATACTGTACCACAGTACATTCATGCGCATCTCTATCCATAGTATTTGTATTCTATTGTTATTTTTAGTAATGTTGATCTAGTCATGTTGTTTTGTTGATCTGCTTCTTATCAAACTATACTGGATGCCCATGATCTCCGCGCCCTTAAATGACACTGCACCACAAACAGGAATGCTAAATAGGGCGAAAAGTGCCCATCTTTTGGGCACGAGGAAGTACGTACTGTAACGACCTGTGTGCGTGAGAGCAGGGACGACCGGCTGAATAGCGCCCTTCTGTAGAAGTTCCTGAAGCTTCTGTCTCAGTACCGGTGCCCTCTCTGAGCCTCACTGACCGCATGACACCTCTGAAGGGGGGTGGGGGGGTGGGAGGGGGGCTCCTGAACTGAAGCTGATAACCCCGCGTCACTGTTGAGAGAACCCAATGTGAGCTCGTGCAATAGACCAATTCTGACTGAGCAGAGAGGCCTGATCGGTCCGCATGCGGCGTCTAATAGGTGCCGGACTGAACTGTCTGAGAGAGAGCCGACTGTGTGTGAGGCTGAAGAGCGCCCGCACGTAGTCGGTGGTCTGCGCATATCTCCCGCAGTGCCCTGCTCGGACTGCGCGTTAGTGAGGAAAGGACTGACCGAGGTGAGGCGGGCAGCGAGAGGGGCGAAGATGCTCCCTCGTGCACCGAGAGCCTCTGGTGCGCCGCTTGCCATTGGCCGTGAGGCAAATGAGCTGGCAGACGCGCAAGTCTGGGGACTGACCGAGGTGAGGCGGGCAGCGAGAGGGGCGGGGATGCGCCCTCGTGCAGCGGGAGCCTCTGGTGTGCCACTCGCCATTGGTCTGAGGAGACCGGCTGAATGTTTGATAGAGCATGTCTGGGGGGGGGGGGGGGGGGGCGGGCCCGCCCAGGGACGCTTCGCCCAGAGGGCGTGCGTCTCCCGTGCCGTCACGCAGTGCGCGAGCCGCGCGCGAGAGGGGGGTCATCCAAATGATCTTGCAGAAGATTTGGTAAGCTTGGAAATCTTCTTTCTTCGAGCTTTGAAAAAAGCTTTTTTGTGTGGGCTAAAACCGGGTTGAAAATAGTTAACGATCAGTAAAACACGGGAAGTGTGTGCAAGAAATTGCAAAAGAGCCACAGCGAAAGCAAGCAGGGTTACTTATAACCTTTCTGTCGTCACGCTGAGCCTGGCAAATGCCAGCTCGTGCGCATGACTCAGATGCTTGCTGCCCTTTTTTCAAAACTTGGTGTAAATTCAGCAGAATAAAGCATGAAGCATGCATTATCCATTCTATCCGTTTTCGGCTAGACGTGAAAGAGAACAACATATACTCCCATCCAGACGTCATCTCTTTTAGGGAAGACCCTGCATTTTTCAACAAAATAATGCCAGACCACGATCTGCATCAATCACAACATCATGGCTGAGTAGGAGAAGGATCCAGGTACTGAAATGGCCAGTCTGCAGTCCAGATCTTTCACCTATTGAGAACATTTGCCGCATCATAAAGAGGAAGGTGCGACAAAGAAGGCCCAAGACGACTGAACAGTTAGAGGCCTGTATTAGACAAGAATGGGAGAGCATTCCTATTTCTAAACTTGAGAAACTGGTCTCCTCTGTCCCCAGACGTCTGTTGAGTGAAGGGGAAATGCCACACAGTGGTGAAAATGGCCTTGTCCCAACTTTTTTAGGGATTTGTTGACGCCATGACATTTTGAATCAACATATTTTTCCCTTAAAATGATACATTTTCTCAGTTGAAACTTTTGTTCCGTGATATATGTTCTATTCTGAATAAAATATTAGAAGTTGGCACCTCCACATCATTGCATTCAGTTTTTATTCACGATTTGTATAGTGTCCCAACTTTTTTGGAATCCAGTTTGTAATAGTTTCCTCTTTTCTGGGACCCCCTTGTGATGTGGTTTATTATCAATTTCCACAGACAGACTGTCACTTCTCTAAAAATCCAGTCTATTGTATCTCCGATGGCATCTCCAATGGTCAATTAACACCACTTACATTAACAAGGAGCACCCAAGAGCAACAGGGGCAACGAAAAACTTTGGGCAGAAACCCAACTGCCAGAAGTCATGTGTAGGGGCAAATCTGTAAGACTTGCGCTTAAACATTGAAGATAATTGCTTGAACATACAGTAAATGAACATTTTGTTTAGATGGCACATGCAGAGTGCAGCAGTCATATTATGCATCCCATGATGGTCTCAATGCCCAGTTTAATGTTATGAGTTTAGTGTACAGATGTGGTTTGTTGTTTATATTACCAGGAACATTTAGCCCTCAGCCTCATTTTTTAACCTGTAAATCAACACTTTCAAACCTGCCAGCAAACACTGCATGCTTTCAGGATAAAACATCTCAAACACCATAAATGGTAGGGATAGCTATTGTATATGTATTAGTAAGAGGAAGGAAAGCAGATGGTTGCAAGTCTGAGCAGGTGTTGCAAAAAGCCAGAGATCAGTTAACACACAATAAACAAAAAAAAGGAAAAATACAAACAGTCTAATTGCGCCAGCGCAATCATTAAGGTGACAAAGGTTACCTTTTAAAAGTTTAGTACACCTCGAACAACAATCAAAACATTCAAACTAACAAATCTTTGCAGTGATATCTGCACACTGATTCACAGTTGTTTTTGTGTTGTTGTGACTTTAAAGGTAGAAGCTCCTGAAAAAACAATCTGAGGATTATTTTTAACCACAAATCACAGTCCTGACAAAAATAAGTTCAAGAATCCAAGAACTTCAATAGATCAGTTAGACAATCTGAGAAAAAAACAATCGGTTGAAGTAAATATCAGATCTTAGCGTGAACTATCATTAGAGCTTTGTGTACGTTCCTTGGCATCTCCGCAGTTCAGCAAGGGGAAGAAGACTGCCCTGAGGCAACCGTGTAGGTGTAGCCTATCTACCATCCTCCTCATGACATGCCTGAACGTGCCCCTGAGTGCGGATGAGGAGAAGTAGTAGATGAAGGGGTCTAAGCAGGCATTGAAGGTGCTGGTGAGCACAGCAATCTTGCGCCACTTGGGGCTTCTCCACTCAATGTAGCCCACCAAATGTGATAAATTGTAGGGCCCGAAACAGATGAGGAACACCAGCATGGTGCCGACAGCTAAGCCGATAGCCCGGTTGCGTTTGTGCGGCGTAATGTTAGGCAGCCGTGACAAAATGCGCACAAAGTTGATGTAGCAGAAGGAGCAGACGAGCAGAGGGACACAGAAGAGCACGATGCACAGCTCCAGCCTCACAGGCAGCAGGATGTCCAGCTGAGCCGGGGTGAACTCCTCGTAGCAGGTGTCGCGCTCCGAGGGGTCGATGGCCGTGTCGTTGACGTGGTTGTAGTACTGCATGATGTACACGATGCTGCAGTGCGCCATTGAGATGGTCCAGGCCACGAATCCAAAGATCACAGCATAGACAGGCCTACGCTTGAGCTTGTACTTGATAGGGAAGGCCACCCCGAGGTAACGCTCCACAGAGATTGCTGTGAGGAAGAAAGTGCTGTTGTAAATGGTGGTGTAAAAGATGTAGCCTGACAGTGGACAGAGGAAGTAGGCCATGTTCCATTTCATGTCGTCCGCAGCTTCCTTCATTCGGAAAGGCAGGAACCCCAGAAAGAGCAGATCAGAGACGGTAAGGTTGAGCAGCAGAATGTCCACCGGCGTTGAATTTTGACGGACCTTCTTGATAAAGGTGAAAAGCGCCAAGATGTTGGCTGGGAGCCCAAACACAAATGTGATTATGTAGACAGACAGCACTATTTGACTATTGGGCTGTATCTCCATGGTGCTGATCTGTTGTGAGGGAAAGAAACAAACAAACACAAGGGTTATAAGAATACTGGACAATACAGACATACTGTCAAGTGGACACACACACAATTAATCAATATGAATTATATATCTACACCATACAAGCAAACAAAAATAAGTCCTCAATTGATTGTGAGGCAGGATCTGAAGGAATGTATGAGGGAACACCTTCTTCCCATCTTCTTTATAAAAACTTCAGTTACTGCTCACTTTACCAAAATGAACCGCTCCAATTCTTCCACTTAAGTTAGAATGAAGTCTTCTGCATGCAGTGTTCCCTATTACATTACTGTCAAGTAATAAATGTTACTCAAAGACCCTCCAGTCTGTATAGTACTTATCCGAGCTACGCACATATGAGCTTGTGAAAATGTCAAAGCTTTATCCACAGATGGATTTGAAATAAAAATGACACAGCTATAGTTTACATGTGTATATGTGTGTTGTGTGTTTCTGTTTGGACTTCACCACACAACCCGCAATTAAAATGAAGATGCTTCATTAATGCCTCACTCCCTTCTTTGCTAGTGAGTCCCTGAATGTAAATAATTGAGTGACTGGGAATTAATTAATGGGTCAGAATTCTGACTATTACATCTAGCCATGGCCATTAGCTTGTGTTGTACATGTACTTCTCTGACATTCAGACAGCATGTTCAGCATTTGCCCTGGTTTCTTAAAGTAATTATATCCAGATACAATCTACTGTATCCCGAACCCCATTACATTCATTTAATGAATGATTGCCCTGCTGTTAATGTCCTGTAATAGGGATTGTAATTAAGTTTTATCCGCATTTACAAAGCAACTCGAAAAATCAAACCACATTTAAAGATGTCATTATGCTCAGTGTTCACAGTCTAAACAGATATTCATTAATAAACAGGCTAACGTGATCAGGATTGGCTTTAGACAGTAATTCTAGGAATTGACAAACACACACACAGTGCTAGCAGAGAGATTGTGGATGATTTTCCAGTCTGCTCCTAAAGAACACGCCATAAACCTCTACTGATAAGCACAGCTGGCGAACATGCTTCTAGCGATTGGGCAGCCGGTCAAACAGCCCTTACAAAGAATATGAACTTGCCCCGTGAAGACCTAGTGTAGACCTGACCTACTAAACCACTGCCGTAAAACAACTTCCATTAAATCCTCTCCATATAGAGCAGGGTTCACATGTGCCCTTTGGCCCCTGTGGGAGCCTAGATTCATACAAAACAAGACCATGCAAATAAACTTCATTATGTGTCTGACCACAATCATTCGTTTATATATTTGGAGAATTATTTAACATCTACTAACACCAAGGCCAAGTATCTACTAAATATTACAGAAATGATTCCTCTAGAACTAAAGACGGTCAAACTGATTAAAAGTGTTTTAGACCTGCTGGTTATTTTAATTTTCCAATTATAAAATCTTATGAAGATGTGTCAGACTAAACTATGCAAGAGAGGAACATAACGAACGTACCTTAGTTAGACAGAGCAAATGGGTCTAATGTGAGCATGAGTACTTTCCTTTTTGTCAAGACTTTTGAGAGTGATGCAGCAATGCACACATAACATCTCTCACAGACACTCTCAGCATTAACCACATCTAAAGAGGAAACGAGAAGTTCCCCTTTTTCAACACTCTTAATAGTATATGTTCACAAATGACCACTCAATCACATATTCTTTTCATGCAGAGAAAAAAAGGTCAGCCAGGCAACATCCAGCTGAAGCATTAGCTCAGTAATAAAAAATGTTAGCCTTCCTTTATGACTGTGTCAGAAGAGATAACATAAAGAGGAGCAATTTCTATAGCAGACCCCCATACTGCGAGTAAACACATCTGTGGATGAACCTTGGCATATAGCGATACACCATAATACACCCCAGTGTGTGATCTTTTGTCTGATACCATTTAACACCTTGTTAATGACACTACTACACATCCAGCAGTTTGTCACACATACATAAAACCACACATGTAATTCACAAATACACAAAATTAAGTTTCCTATTTTTATTTCTCCTCAATGATCCCTCCGAAAAACCAGCACACATTTCATGTTTAGGCTTTTGACTGGCAGGAGATATTCTGACAACTGCCGTCACATGGCATGCTGTTTTTGTTCTAATTTAGTGTCTTTATTATTCAAGCAATGAAAATAAATAAATAAATAAATAAATAAATAAAAAGTGAGAACAGAAGTTTTTGCTCCTCTAAAGCGTTTGTGAATGGAAAGATTTTGCTTGCATCTTTAAGTGGTCTCACTTCCAAATTTGAATGTTGAAAAATGTTGAACATCTAGCCTTCTGTTTTGTTGTTCTATTCAAATCTAGTGTCTCTATGGTTCTGTAGGTCTTGGGAAACTTAAGCTACTGTGTTCTGTTGCCCTATTTTATAAATGTGTAATGACAATAAAGATGAATGTAATCTAATCTGATATAATTAACAGTATGTGTTACTCTATGTGAGGCATTGTCAAGTGTCGTGTTATGAGCATACTAAGGCAAACTTGTACATATTACCTGATAATAAAGTTTCTATTCCTAACCAAGTGTGTTGTCCAGGAATGCATCATTTTCTTATTGTAATATAGAAATTCCAAGAACAACCAACACTGATAAGGAATTTTCAAATAATGGAAAATAGAAAAGTAAATTTACTCAACACACCTCCTCATACCCAAACACACATGCACATGCTTGCTTAGCAACAGTTGAGCAAGCCAGGGCAGAAGGCTCAGAGATACTCCATTGTTGCGTAAAGCAGGATTTCCATTGTAGAACACACACATTTTGGCCACTACACAGAAATCAGCCTTACTATTTTTCTTGGGGAATCCTGATTCGACATTAAATGTTTGTGTAATGTTTGTGGCTTGACAGAGAAAACATCCTTGAGCAGGACCATGAAAATGAAACCCATTTCTTTTACCTTGTACTAGCTAAGCCTTTTAAAATCGAATCTCAAAGACACAATCACACATGCACACAGGTATGAACACTAATGCACTAAAGCTAAAAGAAAAGCACCAAAGCACTAGTCTAACAAGCAAGTGAGGCTAGATGTATGAGAAGAGCCAGATGGTCACAGGACATTCACTGTGAATGAAAGTGTATATTTTGTTTCAGGTTTGGCACACATTTGGGGTTGCAGTAAGGATGCAAGATGTAAAAAGCAGCAGAATGGCATGGAAGTGCCAGAAATCATTAAAATACTATTGACAGACAGGGTGATCAGCGTTGGAGTAGTTTTGGTCGACTAGTGCATCAGGAGATGGTTTTTACAACGTTATGACGATACAACGTAATGTGCTATGATGTTCGGCGGCAACAAATTGGAACGTCAACATTCCTTGTCAAAAACACTGTAATCACTTACATCAGATATCATTCTGTAAATGGCTATGATGGAGAAGGTATTTGTGTGGCATTTATGTTTGAGGCAGGAATGCATTTTATTTGACATTTACTCCAACGCTCTAGCCAAGTTAACTAATGTTACTAACCTAATGGTTAATGTTTTAAGCTGGGAGGCCTTTGATTTGCAGACCTTCATGATGCAGTATAACCAACAAGGTTAGGCTTTCAGCAAAGACATTTTTACCAATAGCACACATCAATATTTAAAATATACTTATATAAAAATATTGTAGATATCTGTAGATAGGGATGTTAAATCAGAGTTTAAACATTGTTTGCAGGAAGCAGCTGCTTTTTTTTCTTCTAGAATCAGACATTTTAATCTCTTTTTATTGACCAAATTGTTCAAGTTCTACAATGCGTTTTTGGCTGAACAACACTTGTTTCAAGGGTATGCCTGTGACTATTTCAATAAAAAGCAGGATAGAATGCTAGAAAATTTCAGGTCATGGCCTACATTGCCACTTTTACATCACTTTGTCAGGACGTGCAGTCAGATCACAGCTGAAAGGGCCCCCAGAGGCCATAAGCTGAAAGCAGAAAGGGAAGTTTAGGCAGGCCTAGCTCACAGTGGACAATAATTTAAAAAGCTTAGACAAATAGATAGAAAGATGGTCTATGGATGAAACACCTGCAAGAAAAAAGAATGTTACATATCAGACATACAATACATATCAGACTCTCTCTTGTCTACAGATTTCAGGCTACCTCTTCAGACTACCTCTTGTTGCTTCATTATTTGGATCCCTCACCCCATAGTCCATAAGCACACACTAACACAGGGGCTAAGAAGGCTGTGTTACTCAAGCATACCCAGAGCATAAGCATCATTTTAGAAGACAGATCTTTTTTTTGTCATGTTTGGTGAAGTGGTTCCTTTCCTTATGATGACTACAGCATATGAAACATGAAGAAAACGCTTCAGTATCATACCACAAGGAAGCCTCAAAAAACAACCCATGCATCGCAGAGGTATCTTTTCATGACCACACGCTCCGTTTCAGTTTTTACTTTCTCCATGGATTTATATTTGGCTCCCCCTGGAGGAATGACTGTGGAAATGTCTGCAATGAGCAAAGCGCAGAACTAATGGTCTTATCCAGGGGTGTCAAACTCAAATTCACAGTGGGCCTTATGAAAGAGTCCATTTTTTTCAGTTGATGCCCCTACCACTTTTTGATACAGAACTACACCCTTAAACATTCCTTGGTCATGAGTATTCCGGATAAAAAAAAACTGGATTTTGCATATTGTGTATCCTTATGAAAATAGTGAAGTTCATCAAGTGAGTTGCATGGCACCCATCATATTGTTTTTCAGCATTCAGTATTAGGTGTTTTATTCTCTTTCTTAATGACCAAACTTGTAAGTTATTTTTGTAGCTCAAATGGAAGTTTTGGACTGAGCAAGAGTAATTGTCTAGCATGTAATTATGGCTGTTTAAAATAAAAAGCACACTAAGACACTTCTGGTTGTTAGACTAAAGTTTCAGCTGTAGGACGTTTTCTTGTCTGATAGAGCTTATGTTATTTATTACATGCTGACACAAAAACATCTGAAGCAACTTTCCAGACTGGGGGAGTAGGCCTATGAATAATTTTTATCTGTTTAATCACACTCTTACTGCCTAAAACACATTTCTATATATAGAGACAATACATGCTCATCTTGGGCAGGCTTATATTTCCCTGCATGAGCAAAACAAAATACTTTGTTCATCTTGTGGACATTCGTTGACATTAGTTGTAGTGCGGAAACAAAACTGATGAAGTCTCCCCCACGTCTCACCACACACACACTACATTTTAAAGTTTAGTTTGTGTATGCTTTTTTAGTTTATGCTGTGCAAATCCTCGGCATCCCACCTCCAGGGGTTCACAGTAGGTCTTCCAGCCTTGGCTCCTGCACTCCTCCACTAGCTCCTGGTACTTGGTACGCCAGCGCCCCTCTCCAAGGGCTTTTGGGCAGCTGTTGAGGAGGTGTTCCAGAGACCCCCGTCCTGGACACTGGGGGCAGGATGGGGTATCTGTTTTGCCCCGGACATGGAGTTTGGATGGAGTTGGTAGGACGTCATAAACAGCTTGGACTAGGAACCCGATGTTGAGGGAGCCTGCTCTCCAAATGTTTGGCCAGGTGATCTTCCATTGAAGAACATTCTCCCATTTAGTCCATGCTCCTTGTTGCCCCATTCCCACCATCCTGCTGGCTCGTTCTTCCTCCACACCTGCCCTCACTTCCTCCTGAATGAGATGTTGCCGCTGTTTAACTTGGGCCTTGTCCATCCTGGTTGATGGGAAATAGCCAATTCCTTGGACCCGACAAGTACCTTCTGCCTCAGTCGCGACTTGGCCACTCCCAGAGCCTCATCGGCCCTCCATTTCCGGCCTGTCTGCACCTGAATGCCAGCCGATGCCACTTTTCCATCCCTGGATTCCCTGTACTGCAGGGCTTCCCGAGTCCTGGTCACCATGAACTCTTCAGTGAGTCCACTGAACGGAGGCTGCAGGATGTTACTACTGCCGTACAGGGCCGCACTGCTCAGGCTTCGGGGTAGGCCAAGCCATCTTTGCAAGTAACTGCTGATTCTCTCCATGGCCTCTACCGTTGTCACTGCACTAGCAGCGGGCACAGGATGCGGGGCAGGATGGAATGCTGGTAATTCCTTGAATCTCCCTGGCAGGCCAGATCTGTCAACACATCTCAACCAGCTCCCCAGCTCCTTGATGGTTCTCTGAGTGGATGCAGTGTCCTTGAGGCTGCTATCAAAGAGCTTCCCTAGGATCTTGGCTGGCTGTTCTGTAATGGATGGGATAGTGGTTCCAGACAGCAAGAAGCGGTATCTGTCTGTCACCTTCCCCTTCTTGAACACCAGAGATCTTGATTTTGTTGGCTTAAAGCTCATCCTTGAACCATGTGACCAGTCTGGTATGGCAGCTGCCCTGTTACAGAGCAGAAGGCTATGCAAAGGGTAGTCAGGACAGCTGAGAAAATCATCAGATCAGCACTACCATCCATTCAGGACTTGTACCAGTCCCGCTGCCAAAAAAAAGCCATCAATATCATCAAAGACCACACACACCCTGCACACATGCTGTTTTCCCTCCTGCCATCGGGAAAGCGCTACCGCAGCCTGCGATGCAGGACCACAAGACTCAGCAATAGCTTTTTCCCACAGGCCATCAGACTGCTTAACTCCCACAAGTGAACTGTATGCAAAAGAACATGCAAGTTTACACAATTACTTATCTTAATGCTGCTACTCTGCACTTATCACTTTATCCCTTTGCACCTTGTATTTTGCACTACAGTAATATACCTCATATGATTCATATTCAAAGAGTGAAAATTCTGTGAAATGTATGTCTACTGTCTGTCTGTGTCTGTATATGTGAACTTCATGTTAAATGTTATTTTTAATAATGCACATTGGAGTTTGGGGAAACACAATTTCAATCCCCTGTGTAATTGCTGTCACATGGTTGATTGACAATAAAGTTCATTTTGACTTTGACTTTGATGAGCCTCTCCAGCCCTTGCAGAATCCATCTGCAGCCTGGGACAGATTTGGTGGTGACAGTTAGGTTATCCATGAACGCTCTTATAGGGGGCTGGCGTACTCCAGATTTTGTCAGGGGTCCCCTACACTCCACCTCTGCTGACTTTAAGATCATGTTCATGGTGAGCGCGCAAAGGATGACTGAGATTGTGCAGCCTGTTATTATGCCCTTCTCAAGTCGATGCCAGTCCGATGTGCCTGACCCAGCAGTGACTCTTAGCCTGAAATTGTTGTAATAGTCCAGGATAAGGTCTTTGACTTTAGTGGGAACATGATGTCGCAGGAGGGCGACCTCAACCAGCTTGTGACGTATGGAGCCATACGCAATTGGCTAGGTCCAGCCACAGTACGGTCAACTCTCCTCTCCTTTCATGAGCCTCTCTGAAGAGTTGTGTAACCACTCCTGTATGTTCCAGGCAACCAGGCACTCCAGGAATCCCACTCTTCTGAACAGAGGTGTCTATGTAACTGTTCTTCAGAAGGAACTCAGTTAGTCGTTGTGAGAAGACGCTGAAGAAAATCTTGCCTTCGACGCTTAGCAGCGAGATTGTCCTAAACTGACTGATGTCCTTTAAGTCTTCTTCCTTTGGGATCCACACACCCTCTGCACATCTCCATTGGCCTGCCACTTGTCCCCTGTGCCAGATCACCCTCAACAGCTTCCACAGATGTTTGTACACAGTATATGGAACACCGCTGGGGCCTGGGGCTGACGCTGTTCTGGCTCCCTTCACCACCTCCTGTATTTCAGCCCAGCTGGGCTCCCTCATCACAAACTCCACAGCTGGTGCCTGCAGGCTGATGAGGGGCCTCTGAGTTTCAAGGTCTTGGTCCCTCTCTGGGTTGCTGAGGGTGTTGTGCAGAAAGGTGTCTGCCTCTGCTACTGAGCACTTGAGGTTTGCACTCCGTTTATCCCCAAGCAGCTTCGTGGTAAAGGTGAATGGGTTGGAGATGAACGCAGCACGCTTCCTTGCTCTCTCCTTTCTCCGCCTTTGGTGTCCTTCTGCACGCCGCAGCATCATGAGCTTCTTCCTCAGGATGTTGCGAAGCTCAACAAGGGGTTGTTTCTCCTCTTCACCTGCTACTTTGTACTGCTTCTTGAGGCTCCACAGTTCTTGGCGTAATTTGTGGATCTGAGTAGCTTGGCGGTTCAGTATGTATTTGGTTTTGGGGTTCTTGCTCTCACTGAGGCCAAACCTCTCTACTGCATAGCTGGCGGTGGCTTCCAAGATTTGGCTCACGTCTGTGTCAAACTGTGCCCATGCTGCCTGGTTGTTGGCTGAAGGCCACTTGATCTGCTTCTGATGGAACGACCTGCAGGGGTACAGAGGCTCTACTGAATGGAGGGGCTGGGCACTGTGGGGTGCTTCCTGGCCTGGCTCCTCCTGCGTCTCACCAGGACTAGCAGGTCGCTAGGTAGCTAGTATCTAGTGCTTCGACAGAGGGCGCTTAGAAATGGCAGACAAACCGCGGCCTAACTTTTGGAATGTGGCAAGACATGCGCGCTTTTGCAACATGACATTGCATTGCATAAGTTGTTGTAGGATAAATAGGCATCCTGTTTTTCAATTGCGATGGTTAATAGTGTGCGAAACGTAAACCACTGTTTAAAAGGGGATGTTTGGTAGCCTACATGTTTGTTGTTCTATGTTTTCTTGTAGGCTGAGATATTTAAGAAAGGTGCGTCTTGTGATTTGCAACAGCTGGTGGCGCAAGTAGTTTTTAGTAGTTATTACATGCAGTAAAACATTCTGTTTTCATAGCATCTGAATTATAAAGCTATGTAAAGAAAGAACTAAATGATGAATAAATACTTTAATCGGGCTTTGGATTCGGACCCGTCCCTTCCACTCCTTCCATATAGCGCAACTATTCCACTACACCACCAGGTCGCAACACTACTGGGCCTGTAAACTAGTCAGAGACAACCGTTTTGTCCAGTCAGGTCATTCACTGAATGATTTTTGTTAGCTTGCCAACGTCAAGAAGTTGGTTCGATATCATTTCAGAAGTGTTTCTCAGTAGCACGGACCACTTTTTTGAAATTACCAGGTTAAGGTTCTCGTTAACTGTTTACTTATTTTGGCATAAGAAGGTGTGTATTTGCCAATTATACCATTAAAAGGCCATAATAGTAATCAAACGGTCCAACGTCAGGCGAATATACCCGAAAGTATCCGAACGTTTCCGACACATCTGCAAACATGATGGTAAGAACGATGCTGGTAAACCAACATAGTAGTTAAAATACATGTTAATATTCATGTTACGATGGTGTTCAAGAAACACCCGTACCTGGCATGCTATGTAGTAAAGCTATAGATCGTAACATGATGGTCCAATGCTAAGGTTCATAGTTGTTCGAGAAACACACCCCAGTTCAATTCAATTTTATTTGTATAATAAAGCGCATGTCTCATAGCGCTTTCATCAAAGAGCACCAATGAGCAACAGGGCAAGGAAAAACACCCTATCATAATTTATTTCCCTTGTTATGGTATAGGAGGAAATCTTGGGCAGTTCAGATGACTCAAAGGGCTAATCCAACTGCCCAGGGCAGGTTTTCAGTCTCTCAAATGGTGATTAGTCCATGTTATTAATAGCTCTTGACCACAGAATTATAATAGTAATCCCAGGATGAAGGCACATATAATAATACAATTATTGTGTTAGTATGGCAACATAATAGTCTCATTATAATCCCAGGATACAGTTACATATCATTAGGAGCTGTCAAGCCATATAGGGCCAACTAAAAGCTATGTAAATCATGTCAGGGTCATCTGTGGAGCTGGAGGAAGCCCACCCAGGAGGTTAGAGACGTAGAAACAGGCAGTGAGATTAAGGGGTGACTCTCAGCAGTGTGGTAGTGTTGATGTTAAATAGCTTGATGTATTTGATGTTGTCATGCCTTTTAAAATACTGTCTTTGTTATTTGTGATGTATTCTTTTCCTCTATTTATTTCTCTTGTTTATGGCTACTTTTATAGCTACGGAGACCTAAGCCATTGTATAGCAAAATGTGCTATTGGCAGTCTACGAAAGCCCCTTTCCACAAGTAAAAAAGAAAGGTAAGAAATGTCAAATGTCAAATTTTTAAGTTAGCAAGTTACAATAATGAGTATATGAAAATATTGGCTGTACAAAGAATGCTTGCTCTAATCGCTTGCTGCACATACTCCTAGCCAGAACCTACACTGACCTGATGAACCCCGAACAGTAGATATAGCAACAGAAATTCTGACCGGACACAGAAGGAAAAACTTTTGTGAAATATGACCATCATGCATTCAGAGTGATTCCTAGGTTCACATTGTCTGTGTTTAGGGACAGTGAGCTGACTTTCTATTTGGGGCCTGTTTGTCAACAAGTAGACATTTCTTTCAAGTAATATTTTAGATCTCTGTGTAAGTCACATACCACCACTACATTAGTCCCAGTCAGAACCCAAACAAAACACCCACACTGGACAGACACCTAGAGTAGCCTGGCATTGTAGACTAATGCAACTGTTGCAGAGTCAGATGGGCAAAATTAGGTCACTATATGTGTTTCAGGCTAGATAGAATCTGCTTAATAGACTACCAATCAATTAACCTTTATACCAAAAATTTGGTATGACCATCAGCGCTCACCATAAAAACTGCTAATGGCTGTGGACTACAGGGTATGGAGGAATAACAGTCACAAGGATAGACTTTGTGTATAATGTTTTCATTATTACAAAGTATTAGGCAATTTGTGAGGATGAAGTGGATAGAACGGTATGCTGCCTTGACGAGCTGTTGAGATTTGGCACATCTGTTATTCTAGAAACAGCACACATGAAACTGTATTAAAAGTGAAATCTAATGGTAAATTATCAATTTCTCAAATTTTTCACATTATCTCATAATTCTGACCTTTTATGATCTTTGTCTTTTACTAACAGAAATGGGCCTACTTTTAGCCTTAAGATTCAGGCAAAAAGTTATACCCAGTGCAGGTAAAAAATTAAATGGATAACTGAGCAATAAAGACAATATAAATCTGTGTATACATCAGCTTGACGACCAAATGATTAAGGACAATAAATTACCATCTGAAAAAGCATTGACGGACCTACGTTAGAAGGGCACTTCTCAGTAACTTGTCATTTGTGGGAGGAAAGAATCATTTCCTTTCTCGTCTCTGTACTGAGTTAATTTCACATGACAGTCAGCATTAGATGACAAGGCCTAAGAAGTTTTTTTCTGAAGGTAGGCAGACATTTCTCAAACACTGAATTTTTTTTCAGAACTACAAAGAATATGTCTCAGCATATCTTTAGATGTTTGACAAACCTTATAGTGTTTTGAATTTCACTAAAGATTTTGTCAATTTGTGTACCAAATGTAAGCACAAATGGGCTATTGCACAGGCAATATAGGACATTGAATTGTCAGACAATGATATGAATGATGACATGAAATTAGAGTATAGTCTGTAGATGGCTTATTTTAAGTACAGTGCATATGTCTAAATCCATATTGCAAAAAAACATTGTAGGTACAAAAAAGATTATATGCACAATTTTCTTCAAGGCTATATTTTTCAGAATTCTTCTTGGCTGTAAGCTTTTAACTATTTGCCAGGAAGGGTAGCAAGGAGCAAGGGTAGTAAGAGACTTTAATGCTAAGAGACTTTAAGAGACTTTGCCAACCAAATGTAACGTTGGTGCCTACTTCGCTCTTCTTTTAATAATAGGTGAGAATATTAATTTTATATTAATATTAAGAATATAATTAGGACAGAAGTTCTGTCAGGTAAGTAGTGTGTGGTGGCTTAGTTTTGAAAGTTGAAAATTGTTTCTTGTTGTCAGTGGCATTGTAGAAAGACAAAATATGTTTTATTCCTCAAGCAAGGTGAAATTGACCAATTAAAAATAAAACATAAGCACCTCAGTCTGTCTAAAGAGAATCTATCACAACATTTATTGCATCTGATTTTGTTTAAAAGATGAGAACTAAATTGATATGTGACTTATTCATAATGTTTTGACTATCTACAGTATATGTGTTTTACAATCTCCATTTGTTTTTAAAATCTGTATTTTAACTCTGTCAGCAAAATGGGGGAAAAAGAAGTTGCACTTGCAGTCTATGTCATCACTTTCATCTTTGGGCTGCCAGCCAACATTCTTGCCCTCTACACCTTCATCAAGAAAGCACAGCAAAGGGCAACGCCAGTGGACATCTTACTGATTGGCCTCACTCTCTCAGACCTGCTTTTCCTGCTCTTTCTCCCGATCTGGATAAAGGAGGCTGTCGATAACATGGAGTGGCACATGCCCAAATTTCTGTGCCCTTTGTCGGTCCTCATTTTCTATGGCACCTTCTACAACAGCACCCTGTATCTCACTGCCATAAGTGTTGAGCGCTACCTTGGGGTTGCCTTTCCCATTAAGTATAAACTGAAAAGAAAGCTTTGGTATGCAATGGTGGGTAGCACCATTATCTGGGCCATCTCCTTGGTACAGTGTAGCATTGGCTATGTTGTGCAGTATAGGTTTGACAATGAGACCAGCAATGAAATCATCTGCTATGATAGCTTCTCTTCGGGTCAGCTGAAAGTACTCCTGCCGTTCCGCCTACAGCAGTTCATTCTACTCTTCTGTGCACCACTCTGCATCTGCTGCTTCTGCTACATCAACTTCATCTGCATCCTCTCCCAGCTGCCCAATATCTGCGCCCGACGAGCAATCGGGCTAGCCATTGGCACTATTGTGATTTTTGTCGTGTGTTTCGGCCCCTATAATGTGTCCCACCTCGTGGGTTTCATCACCAATGAGAGCCCCAAGTGGCGCAAACATGCCGTGCTCACCAGCACCTTCAACGCCTGTCTGGACCCTTTCATCTACTACTTATCCTCGTCCACGGTGAGGGCCACTTTCAGGACAATCCTCCGCAGGCTGTCTGCAGGGCATTGCTTCTCTTCTAATCGTGCGGTCCATAAAATGGGCAAACCTGTGGCAACAGAGGAGCACACAAAAAGCACCAACAATGCCCTGGGATAAACTAGGCTAGGTCAGACATGCTAGCATTCTGTCTGGAGCGCTTTATTCTCTGCATGCATGGGCAAGATGATGTTGCAGAGAAGTGGGCTGCATCTCACTGTCTGTTCAGTTTGTGCTGTGAGTGTCAATAATTCACCGATGGCATAAATGCACAGATGCAGCATTAAAGTACTATACTATCCTCCCATATTATATCATACTAGCCTACCCTCTCCCACCCCCACCCCCCCAAAAAAAAATGTTTTGTTATTATTAAGTTTTATTAAAATCTTCTGAGAACCTAATCGCATTATACCTTTCTGCAGCTTTGGGACTTCTGGTGGAAACTTCAACATGAGGTTAAAGTTCAATATGAGTTAAAGTTCTAAATATTCTTCTTATAGTAGTCGTTATATTGTAGTAGTACTATTGTAGTAGTAGTAGTAATAATGTAGTAAGTAGTAGTGTAGCAATTCCATTATGCAAGGTTACTGGCTAATGCATGCATGTGCTTTGATATAAGTAAAATATGAGTATGGCTAAGAGAATAAAAAAAATACTGCTGCAGAATACTATATTGTGTGTAAGTTTGTATTTTTGTCTGAAATGGCCTTAAAACTGCCTCCTCTTTGGGAAGAGAATGTTAGCACTGTGCAGGGCAGTCTGTGAAGATAAAATCACTTTGGCAGCTTTCTTAGGCAGAAGTCATTGTAAAAGGATGTGTTATTTAAAACATTGAGTAATAGGCATCGGAAATGAAACAAAATAATGTAGAGACTTACTGATTATTATATTATTAGTACATTATTATTACATTTAGTCCAGGCCTGACAGACTTTACTTACTGCCTGACAATAGTGTTGTCACAACACCTCATCAAATAAATAGGGCCACCATGACCTGATCTATATTTTATAATTAGAAATGGTCTTTCCATGCAGTTTTCACACATCTATGTGGTGTATTTCCTGTGTTGATTATCACCAATATGTTTACTTAGTACTGCATGCACAGCATCCTGTGAACAAATGCCTTGCATTTTGTGTTTTTCAGTTAAATAAAAGGTATTTTTGTTCTCTCTCTCTCTCTCTCAATATATATATATATATATATATTTGCTATAATATTGAGGATTTCTTAAAAAGATGTCTAAAAGTCTTGTCTCATCTCGTGAGAAATCCTACCCTAGGCATCTCGTCACACCCCTAGTAATAGTGATGTGAGTAAATACACTATAATGGTTTTATATTCCTACTAGAAATCAATGAACAAACCATTCTATTGGATCTGAAAGATTTATTGAACAAATGCTTTAAATGTTCTTATTCCTACTGTGCAATTTATACTGCATAAACTGGAGCCTGTAGAACTAGTTGCCATAATTAAGTGTGTAACCTGTTTGGTGGGTGACCTGAAAATAGAGTTCTAGTAGCTGTCTCGCTGATTTAGTTGTCTTTCTCTGGTGCCACCTCTCATAGTTTGTGCCATTTTTGCAATCCTTATGTATAGCATTTGGGAAGCAGATTACATTACACGACATAAGAATATGAGATTAAAGCTTTAGCCAGGTCAAGCCTTCTTGTCAAAAAACTAACTACCCAGATGAACGAAGAGCAAAACATAGTTAATAGCTGACAGTTATATATAGGACAGGCTGATTGGACATGATGGCAGAGATCTCCATGCGTAAAGTCATTAATAACAGGAAGGACGGCATTCCTAATAGCTGTACTCAGTCTAAGAATCTTGTTAGGTGATTACAGTGGTTGCATAGTTACGTCTATCCCCAACCATCTGGTTGCTAATTGGTTGGCAGTGGTTTGGTGTGTTTGAAGATTGTTTGAGTGTTTGTTTGAGGATTAGAGCCCCTGTTTTGCCAGCAGCTTATGGTCTGTCTATTTCTTTACCTTAATAAAGGTCCACATAAATCTATTTTTCTTAATGATTAAGTTTTAACACATCTTGTAAATACTAACTTGGGTAAAATATGACACATTACTAATTCTTTACAAATCATTTATTAATATCTCATTGATAAGCATTATTTAGATGTCCTCATTCACCAAAAACAATGCCCAACAAATGAACAATAAACAAAGTAGTTTGCAGAATTAACTAACACATACTGTATACAATGCTTCATATACAGTATAAAGTGCAATCAAATAATCTTTGGTGTTGAAACAGTACTTGCAATTGACAACAAAATCCAATACACTGAATTATTGAATGTTGTTTGTTATTTTATATTAAGTAAACTTTACACCTTTTATTTATCCCTGATGAAATCATTAAAAATGGAAAAAGTGCTTCAGTTGTATTTATGCCACTGTGAGCCTTTGTATGCCATTTTTTGCATTGTGTAGCTAAAGAAAAAATGCTTAACAACTTTGCAACAAAATCACAGGGCCTTTTTAAAAAATACTCTAAATCAAATTTAAATTTTTGTGCTTTAGTCACAAACTTGGACAAACATCTCTAGAACTAATGAGCAGGAACAACACACCATGAAAAAGATGACAACTTAATTTAATTTAGACTCCATAGCACACTACATTCAAAACTTTAAGGATTTTTTTTCTTTGAACAGTTTAATTCCCCTGATTTATCTCCTTATCTCGGCCTGCTTCTGTGAACCTAGTAGAGGAAAGAAGAAATACTTTATAACCATTTATAACCATTATAATAGCAGTGAAATGGTCTTGTCTAAAGGTGAGCAAAAATAGCAGAAACCAGAAACTGGATGTCCATCTGCTGATCATTTTTTCTACTGTATGTGTAGGCCTACTGTATCTAAAGTTGAACTAAATTGAACCGGGCAACAAATGAAGCCATAAATTCAACATTGATGGTCATGCTTGGTCTACATTCCATTTTCCTTTCTTTAAATTAAACTCAGAGTTCCTGAAGGCCTTATTCTGATTAGCTGTGAATCACAGTGCACAGTGCATACTAGGCCTCATAAGTGCACTGTGCACAGTATACTAGGCCTCATAAGATTCAAATGAAAGCCTGACTCACCTATCTAATATGTGCTGGAGGTGGCCTGTGTGAAATAGTGTGTCTCTGCAGGTTAGTATGCAGGTGGGCACCTGCTGTGAGTCTGTGAGCCTGGGTATGTTGGTGGGCATTTCCAGGGTGTCTGTGAGCTTGAGCGTGTGCATGAGCGGGCACATGCCTAGGAGGTCTGTGTGGGGCACCCAGAGATCTGTGTCCTACAGGCAAATGCACGGGTGCTCTGTGCCCCATTGGCACAGCGCCAGGAAAAGGCACTGAAGCCTGTCTGGCCTGCTGCTGCTGCAAACTTTCCCTGGGCATAGTCTGGAACTGATGAGGCTGTAGCACCGGAGGCGGTGTTGGGGGCCCGCGGTTCGTGCCGTTAGCCCCTTGGGTGGCAGGGTGAGGCTGGGTAGAAGTTTGGGTTGCCTGGATGCGGGGTGGCTGTTTTGCCTGGGGTCCAGGGTTCTGAAGTGCTGCCTGAGTCTGCTGCCTGCGGTTGGCAAAGGGTTTGGGTGTGTGGTGGGTGTGATGCTGAAGTGCAGCCTCCGTGAGTGGATTTGGCTGATTTTGGTTCCGACCCTGTGCACTCGTCGCCTGTGGAGCAGTATGTCTCTGCTCAGGTCGGCTCTGGGCAAGCGAGTGGGACCGTGTCTCTCGAGTTCGGTCAGCCTGCCTTACAACAGTTCCGTATGGAGGAGGCTGACGATTGTGGGGATTTGTCTGAAGCTGAGCACTTATATCTTGCGGCCCCATGTGTGGGGAAGTTAGTCCTGATGTTGTATTGGCCATATGGCTCGTGTTTGCGTGAGCAACTGTGTTCTGGCTCTGAGGCACAGTTTGTCTCTGTAAGGGGTTCTGTCCCGACTGTCTGCTAATTTGAGGCTGACAGCTGCTCAGGCCCTGCTGGCCTCTTCGTCTCTGAGCATTGGGGTCCATGAAGGTAGGGCTGTCATCTTCCCTCCTGTCATTCGCTCTCTGGACTTGTGGATCTCGCACTCTGGCCTCACTCCCAGTCGATGTGTGTGTGTGAGCGACCCGTCCCCTGGATGGGGCTGTTTGAGATAGTCGTGTGTGGTGGCCAGAGGACTGTGAATAAGTGCTGTCGCTGCTGCTGGACCAGCGTGAGGCGTGTGACTGCTGGTTGGGGTATGCTGGAGTTCCCCGTAACGTATCCCAGGGTCTCTGCTGATGTCTTGCAGTAGCTTCTACTGGAACCCGAGCACTGCGGTGATCAGCACTGGAATTTTCGTTGTTCATAGTCCTCAACCTAGTCTGGCCATGGGACTGCCTGACATTGACACTAGGATAGTCCTGGTCCCTTGTCCTCGACCTAGTCTGGCCATGGGACTGCCTGAGATTGTAATCTGTCGAGGGCTGTCTGCTGGTGCTTCGGTGGGCAGCATCAGTTGGCCGTGACTGATGTGCTTGGGCAATGTCATTGTGGATGTGTGCGTCACTTCTTAGTGATCTCGGAGTTGCATGATTGTATGGTGGTGGCTGTCTGGGTTCAACCACGTCTGGCTGAAAAGCCGGATTAACATGCGAGTGATCAGTCTGTATGGTATTCCGGTAATTATTCTGATCGTACCTTGCTACAGGGTTCATAGTGTTCTGGGGTATTGCACGTGCTTCTGGTGCATTGAAGGAATTGATTTCCGGGCGGCCTGGGGAAGGTGGCGGGTATGTATTCAGGTTCACATGAACTGTTTGAGGCTGTGTGTTGCCATTCTGGTGGTCCATCCTTGGTAAGGTATTCAAGTTGACATGCACAGTGGGCTGCAAAGCACCAGCTTGTGTCTGACCTGTCTGGATGACAATGTTTGGATTCTGCTGGCCAGAGTTTGGAAATGAGCTGTTATTTTGCTGACCACTGTTGCCAGAGCCATTAGGGTTTTCATTGGTCACTGAATGTCTGGCACGGGGCAATGTGCCATTACCCAGATGGCCATTCAATTGAACTGCGTTGTTTGTGTTGCTGTTGTTGACTCCATTGTGTAGCAGGGTGTTTGTCCCATTAGGCTGATTGTAAGTTGACCGATGTGTGTTGAAGTTATGCAGTGGGGGGTCAGGAGCGGATTCTGCTCGGACATTAGGTGGAGGTAGGCGAGTCTAGAAACAGATCAAAAAATGAGGCAATGTGACAAGGCCTCTAATTTGAGCGTATTTTTTGAAGCGTAACTTTAAAAGCTCAATTAAAATGGTCCTTTTGACAAAATAGTGCCCTCTATTGGCAACCCTATTGAACTACATTTGCACCCACATGAGATGACAAGTAGGTTTTCTTCTAATCGACCCATGCTTTAGATTTTCATATGAAGAAACTATGCCATGCTATGGTCACATGGGCGTCAAGGCGATTAGATCACTTTGACGATTTTGGAATAAGCATGTTTTCGGTGAACATGTTACAAAGAGATGCTTCTGTAGCGATAGTGAGCTATTAACAATCGTTTTGTTCTAACCCTTTTAAATGACCCTGTAAATTACACTCTAGGAGTGCTTCTGGGTCACTTTCAGATGCACAAATTTGCGTAGACTATTATTGAGCCTCAAAGAACAATTTCTGATGGTTAAAAAATGTGTTCTATAACTCCTTTAAAGATGTTTATTTCTAGCCTCAAATGAAAGGACAAATCCTGGAAAATACTTAACTCCTTAGATATATCCATAAGTCCTATGTCTTCAAAATTGTCCACCATATTGAATTCATTTCTAAACTTACGCAGTTGCCATGCCTCCTTCACTCGGATTGGCTATTATAAAAATATGCCTGGATTTGTCACCCAATATTTGCATATAATAGACTGTTTTTCTATTTATTCCCGACCCAGCAGACAACGTGTGGCCAAATCGCCTCCTCTTGTTGCCTCCTGTTGCCCAACGTCCAATTATAATTGAAAATGAATGCAAGCGCATTGCACATTGTCGCTGTGTTTTAGTCGCCCGTGTAATCACAGGGTTATATTCATGATAGCTCTTAGGCCATGGCCAACCTCAAAATTGAATGTCGTCTTTAAGTGTAATTAAATCTACTTTCCTATGAATTTAGGAATAGGAAAAAGTTAAATGTTGTAAATAAGAAAGGTGAGCATGCACATGAACACACACGCACACACCCCACATTATCAGTAAAAACTGCACTTATAAACACAAAACATTCTAGGCGATTTAAGTCTTACCACAGGATCTTGACTTATCTTCTGAAGACTGACGGCATCTCGTAGCCTCCTATCCACTAGAAAAATTGGCCCAAATTAGTTAAAACTGTACCCATCTTACAAGTCTTTCACTTTGCCTGACTTGATTGTAGCTTGTGTATATTTGATAGATGTATGCTCAAGCTATGCTCAAATTAGACAATACCAAATATAGAAGTTTTATTTGTTCATTTATAGAGAATGGTCTTCATTCCCACCTCCTCTGAATAAACATGCACATGAATCAGTCCTGTATATCAACTGTTAATGTGATGAAAGTGCTTATGGTGGGCACATACTGTTCCTCTGGCGTAGCAGCACCACAATGATGGCAATGATGATGACAATGACGAGGAAACAGGCAATGACAATCCCTGCCACAGCTCCACCACTCAAGCATGTAGCTGAGAAACAGAAAAAAGGAAGCATTAATCTGACAGCAACATAATCTCTCCCTGTGACCAGGTACTGTAAGTAGCAATTTTTTTTTTTTTTTAATCTCTCCCTGTGACCAGGTACTGTAAGTAGCAATTTTTTTTTTAAATTATTAATGTTTATGTTATTATAACATAATGCAATAGTTGCTGTGGGAAAATAAGTTAGAATGAGTTTTTTTTCCCAACAAAAGTATGTCTCAAATACAACTGGAAGGCATATAATGACTCACAGACAATAGACACTTTTGTCTCCTGTTGAGACGAGCCCCCAGTGATGGAGTTCTGCGCTGTGCAGATGTATTGGCCACTGGAATCCATGGAGGAGATCTGCAGACTGAGCGCACCCGTACTCGACTGGCTGGATGAGACGGCCTGACCGTTGTGTTGCCAGGTGAACACGGCGGGAGGCAGAGACTGTGAAACGCAGGTGATTTTGAATGCCTGACCCACCACTGCATCCCCGCCTCCCACACAGTTTGCAGAATCCTTAGTCAGTGTGGGAGTGTCTGGGCCATCTACAGATACAGAGAGAGGATACCGTAGCTACTTTAATGTTGATGGTTACTTTTATGTTTTGATACTTTTTTGGTAAATTATGATCACGTGACCCAGCGTTGGAACCACACGCACGTTAAAAGTGCTCCTGACATTTAGCCCTCTTGAGTCTGTGAACAGTCCTAGCAGCACTAACGTTACTAACAGCTAACTGCCCTAACATGGATGACCCTATTACTAGAATGGAGTGCGTGGTGAAATCCGAAATGGCAGCAATTGGAAGTGAGTTATCTTCCCACATGGCTACTATGTGTTCGAAGACAGACTCATTATCAGTGGAACAGAAGGAACAAAGGTCGATCCTGAGTAGTCACAACCTACGTTTGGATAACAATTAGTGGAGTTGCAAGATCGTAGCCGACACAATAATCTACGCCTTCCCGAGGGTGCAGAGAAAGACGATATGGTGGGCTTCCTTAAAGGAGAAATCCGGTGTGACTTGGACCTGGACTGTACTGGAAGATGTTACCGAGTACAAACATATATCCAGTGCTCACCTCTGTTCACCCCCAGCATTCCGCATTAAACCGTTTTTAGCCGAAGCTTTCATTAACCTTACACTGCTAGCTATTGGGGCACAACTTAGCCTATGTAAATTGCAATTTTTACACCATTAAGAAGGTTCAAAGTTACTCCACACTTCATTGGTAGACTTCTGAGGGCCCTGACATTTAAAACAAGACAATTTTAGCTGCATAGTCCTTTGCCGATCCTTCCCTATCTCTCTCTCCCACTCATTTACTGTCTATCTATACTTTCCTATCAGAACAAAGGCAACTCCCCCCTCCCCCCCAAAAAAATCATTACCTCACTGGCTACCCTCTTCAGTGGATAGAGATATCGAGATTGAACTAGACAAATCCAGGGAATTACTTTTGCATGAAAATGCAGTGTAATAACCAGATGAAATGATTCAAATAGATTAAAATGGCATTTAAAGGCGCTCTAAGCGATTGTGTTTGATGTCACTTCTTGTTGACGTTCGAAGTATTGTCAAACAAAACGGAGGATAGCTCCCTCCTCCCCCTCTCTCCCATGCCTCCTGAAAGACTCACGTGCACTAACCCCACCCAACCCCTCCTCCAAATCCTTCTTGTCATTTATTGGCTGGAACAATGTTTGTTATGTTTAATTTCGTTTGTTATGCTAGGTTTGCCCACTGTGTTTTTTAGCCGTTTGTGGAGCCTGGGCTATCTACAGAGACCGCGTTTTTTTACAGTGTGTTCAGGGGACAGGCAGCTAGCAGATTGTGAGGAGATGTTTGCTGTATGTAACAACAAATGTTTTAGTCCTAAAAACGCGTCACATCGCTTAGAGCACCTTTAAGATTGAAATGTTAACTACATTGCATTTTCTTGGCCATCGTGTCACCGCCGACACCCATATTTTTCTGTGCGTGCGTGCGTGTGTGAACCTAGCTGCTATAAATTAGCACATATGCTAATAATGCCAACATGCTAACGTAACTATTTAAACAGTGGTACTCAGTTGACTTAGTTCATGCTAATTAGTATATATGCTATCTATTCAAACGTGTTCACAATGTTAACTATATAAACTGTAACCGTCAGTTGACTTAGTTTATGTTAATTAGCATATACACTAACAATTTTAACAAGTTAACTATGCTAACAATATTAACTATGCCAATACAGGTACTCAGTGGACTAAGCTGATGTTAATTAGCACACATGCTAACTATGTTAACATGCTAGCTATGCTAACAATGCTAATCATGCTAACAGTGGTACTCAGTGGTCGTAGCTGATGATAATTAGTATATATGCTAATCATGCTAACATGCTAACTATGCTAATCATGCTAACAGTGGTACTCAGTGGATGTAGCTGATGATATTTAGCATATATGCTAATCATACTAATATGTTAACTATGCTAGTTATGCTAATAATGCTAATCATGCTAACAGTGGTACTCTGTGGACTTAGCTTATGTTAATTAGTATATATGCTAATCATGCTAATATATTAACTATGCTAGTTATGCTAACAATGCTAATCATGCTAACAGTTGTACTCAGTGGACTTAGCTTATGTTAATTAGTATATACGCTAATTATGCTAATATGCTAATTATGGTAACTATGCTAAGTCACCTACTACCAGTCATCACTTGCTAGGGTACTTCAGGTTACAAGAGTTAATAAAAATAAGGTGTCATAGTAGTGAAATGTAGCATTATATAGTACTATTATAGTTTAAAACAATTTAATAGTGTATTATGGCAATGAGGACGTATAGGGATGTGAGGTGTAGTAAGGTGATGTATATAGTAGAGTGGTGTAGTGGTGAGCGAGGGGAAGAGAGAGATAGAGAGGGGAGGGGTTTGTATTGAGGGTGAGAGAGAGAAGGAAAGAGAGAGAGAGAGTGAGAAGGAAAGAAGAAGAGAGAAAGAAAGAAAGAGATGGAGGGTCAGACTGTAAGCTTAAAACATGAGATACATTGAGAGAGAGAGAGAGAGAGAGAGAGAGAGAGAGAGAGAGAGAGAGAGAGAGAGATTAAGAGAAAGAGTAGAAAGAAAAAGAGAGAGAAAGAGAAGAAAGAAAAAGAGAAATGGAAGAAAGAAAGAGAGAGAAAGACAAGAAAGAAAGACAGAGAAAGAGAGAAGTGAAAAAGAAGAAAGAAAGAGAGAGATATAGATAGATAGATAGAGACAGAGGTAGAGATAGATAGATAGAGGGAGAAAGATAGATAGATAGAGTGAGTGAGAGAGAGAGTGTGTCTGTGAGAGAGAGAGACAGACAGCGAGAGAGAATTGGGAGTATAATAGAAAGATGGATAGATAGATTGGCAGATACAAAGAAAGAGATAGATAGACAGATAGAGAGATAGATAGAGACAGAGGTAGAGATAGATAGATAGCGGGAGCAAATTAGAGGTATAAGTGATAAATCGATTGACAGAGAGATAGAGAAATATAGAGGTAGAGATACATAGAGGGAGAAAGAAAGATAGAGAGAGAGAGAGTGTATGAGTGTGTGTGTGTGTGTGTGTGTAAGACAGAGAGAGAGAGAGAGAGAGAGAGAGAGAGAATTGGGAGTATAATAGATGGATAGATAGACTGGCAGATACAGAGATAGATAGATAGATAGATAGATACATACATACATACATACAGAGGTAGAGATCGATAAATAGAGGGAGAAAGAAAGACAGGTAGAAAGAGAGGGAGAGAGGAGGTCTGTGGTAGTAATGGGGTAGTAGTAAGTAGTGAATTGTAGCATTATATAGTAGTATTATAGGTTAATATAAGTCAATAGTATATTATGGCAATGAGGACTTTTAATTTGAAACAGTTAAAACAGGTGGAGGAGACTAGTGGATGGTAGCAGAGTTGTGGTAGTAGCTACCTGAGTACAGATTTTCCACTAGAAATGAAATAAAAAGTCACTCATGTGCTTTCTGCTTGTCATAGAATGGGCCGCTTTCCGTGTAACATGCTAGCATTTAGCTCATGGATGCTGGTTGGTCAGCGAGAAATCACGACTGGTTACGACCGTCATGAGCTGAACCTGGCAACAGCTGCCGACTGTCACAGAGGCAGAAAGTAGCGATTGCTGTAAAGTGGTTCGCTTTTGTGTCACGTGACGTAAACTTTAAAAGGGTTTTTAGGAATAACAACACATATTAAAAATTGTATTGGTCAACTAATTGTCAAGTCAAGTTATCCTGCATCGCATGCATTAATGCAATTTCAGGAGAAAAAATTATATAAAGAGAAATGTGGTATTGGGGGGTGCAGCTCCATTGTCACCCATTCATTAATCACTTGCTCAGGAGCTCCTTCTTGTTGCAGTTCCACCCGGAAGGATTCTGAGAGTGAACATTCTCCCCATATTGAAAATTCTCTGATGGTAGTCTGCAGTATAAGTAGTTCAATCTCTTAGGGGGAACTTGAAACCATTAATAGAAAGGGGTGACTTGAAACAGTTGACAGTTGAGAGCAGGTGCACTTAATAGAGTTTGCCGGTGAGGTTTCGGAAGTGATTTTCCCATTAATTTTTCCCATTGACATTTAGATTACAACCCTCGATATCTGAATTACGGAAGGAAGACGTCTAACTAGCTACGGCATAACAAAACGATTGATTGTGCTCACCTAGACGCCATAATGTAATGTGATCTCCATTTTGTTTCAGTAAAAACGTCTTTTTTCTGCGATTTCCCTTAGAAGTACTTCAGTACCCATAATCCTGAGCAATCCCACAATCCCAGCAACGCATCTGATTCGTGGACAAGTACGTTACCATGGATGTGTTTGTTGAAGCCCGGGAAAGCAAGCAAGTTCACGAATGTCACCGTAGCCTACCTCACAACCCATGGGTTTGCTCGTTTTACATGTAGCCTATTACTGCTCGTTTGACACGACGCTTAAGCCTAACCTAATTTCAACCAGACATCCTTACCATGTCATTTCCATTTCCCTAAGATTTATAAATTTAATATGCTCATTTTCTTACCTTGCTTGATTACATAAGTTTTTCTCTGTATCTGGTGATTTGAAGGGTATGTAACATGGTAAATGGCAGTTGGGCTAATTAAAAACGTAGTAGTAAATTCAGTTGTTGTGGTGCAATCTATAACAAATGGAAATTACCACAAATCTTGATAAATGCTTTATTGTACCCGCCATTATCAATTCTTTATTCAGGGGAGCTTGACAGAGGCATTTGTATGGAAACGGTGGAAACTGCAATGATTGACACCAAAGCGGTGGTTGCAGTCGGGTACAAAATACTGTAGCCTACCATGCTTTCGGTTAAAAAAACGGACCTAAAACTTGATTGATGCAAATCTGAAGATATATACAATATTCGAACAATATTACAGCACTATTTACACAAACTACTGAGGAAATACACCAAAATTTAGCTATTCGATTGCAAGAGCAAGATCGTGTGGCTGTCGTCTACTTGAGGAGATTCAAAAAGAACGTTAGGCGCATCGTCTTTGGGATAGGATCGGACAGGGTAAGTACTGGCTTCTGGGATATGTCGTTTCTGAACTCGGGGGTAAAAAATATGTACACAGTCTTGTACCTTTGCCTTTTTTTAGCCTTTTCTTTAGTTTTTTCACTCTGAACGGAAGGTTACACGGTCATCACCTACCCTGCTGGATAGAATGAGTCGGGACTTTAAACGCTTTTAAAACACGATTTTATGGAAAAGTCAATGGCAAAACGGGAGCCTTGGAACCACTTTCTGGTTGGAAGTTCCGGGTTCACTGGCCAACTCTATTCAAACAAACATTCCGAAGACCCATTGTGACTCATCGTTCCAACCGACACTGAGGGAGAGACAGTTTTAGTTAATGGAGACAAAAGTTCTATAGATAAACTGCCGTAGTATAAAAAGTATAAGACTTAGAAAGTTGAAAATTCACATGGTACAAGGCATGACCGAGCTGTCCGGAACAAAGTTCAGATTAAGTTTCTAGCTTAAACGGTTGAAGCACAGTTAAGTCTGATAGAAGACTAGACGCCCAGTCAGAATTCTCTACACTCTAAAGTCCCCATTTAAAGTCAATGAGTCAAAATCTTTATAGTTTTTTAGTAATAATTTAAAAAGTATAAAAGTCAGAATTTAGAAAAGTCATAGCACAGGTGACATGAGCGAGACCTACGAAACAAAGTTTGAACCAAGTTTTTTGGTTAAGCGGTTCAGGCTGAATTAATTGCGTTATGTTATAAGAAGAACTAGAGAATGTAATTCCAGGGAATTACGTTTGCATGAAAATGCAGTGCAATTTCTAAGTTAAATAGTTTATAGAGTTAATAGTGGGATAGTTGAACGTTCAAATTAATTTAATAGTTAAAATTAATTTAGGAATGAGAAGAAAGAGAGAAGGAGAAGAAAGACAAAAAGAGAAAGAGAATAAAGAAAGATGTTATGATGGTAATAGTAGTACTCAGTTGTCTTAGCTGATGTTAAATAGTATATATGCTAAATAGGCTAAAATGTTAACTATGCTAGCTATGCTAACAATGCTAATCATGCTAACAGTGGTGCTCAATGGACATAGCTGATGATAATTAGCATATATGCTAATCATGCTAACTATGCTAGCTATGTTAACAATGCTAATCATGCTAACAGTGGTACTTAGTGGACATAGCTGATGATAATTAGCATATATGCTAATCATGCTAACTATGCTAGCTATGCTAAAGATGCTAATCATGCTAACAGTGGTACTCAGTGGACATAGCTGACGATAATTAGCATATATACTAATCATGCTAATTATGCTAACCATGCTAGCTATGCTAACAATGCTAATCATGCTAACATAGGTACTCAGTGGATGTAGCTGATGATAATTAGCATATATGTTAATCATGCTAATATGCTAGCTATGCTAATAATGCTAATCATGCTAACAGTGGTACTCAGTGGATGTAGCTGATAATAATTAGCATATATGCTAATTCTGCTAACATGCTAACTATGCTAGCTATGTTAATCATGCTAACAGTGGTACTCAGTGCTAAGTCACCTACTACCAGTCATGACTTGATAGGGTACTTCAGGTTACAAGAGTTAAAAATAAGTTGTCATAGTAGTGTAGTGTGGCATTATATAGTTCTATTACAGTTTGAAACATTTCAGTAGTGTATTATGGCAATGAGGATGTATAAGGATGTGTGGTGTAGTAAGGTGATGAGAGCCGAAGAAGAAGAGAGAAAGAAAGAAAGAGATGGAGGGTCAGACTGTAAGCTTAAAACATGAGATACAAAGAGAGAGAGAGAGATTAAGAGAAAGAGTGGAAAGAGAAAGACAAGAAAGAAAGACAGAGAGAGAAAGAGAGAATTGAAAAAGAAGAAAGAAAGAGAGATATAGATAGATATATAGAGAAAGAGGTAGAGATAGATAGAGGGAGAAAGAAAGAAAGATAGATAGAGTGAGTGAGAGAGTGTGTGAGAGAGAGACAGAGAGAGAGAGTGAGAGAGAGAGAAAGAGAGTGTATGTGTGTGTGTAAGACAGAGAGAGAGAGAGAGAGAGAGAGAGAATTGGGAGTATAATAGATGGATAGATAGACTGGCAGTTACAGAGATAGATAGATAGATAGATAGATAGATAGATAGATAGAGACAGAGGCAGAGATGGATAGATAGAGGGAGAAAGAGAGACAGGTAGAAAGAGAGGGAGAGACGAGGTCTGTGGTAGTAATGGGGTAGTAGTAAGTAGTCACAGTAGTGAATTGTAGCATTAAATAGTAGTATTATAGGTTAATACAAGTCAATAGTGTATTATGGCAATGAGGACTTTTAATTTGAAACAGTTAAAACAGGTGGAGGAGACTAGTGGATGGTAGTCTGCAGTATCAGTAGTTCAATCTGTCAGGGGGAACTTGAAACCATTAATAGTAAGGGGAGACTTGAAACTGACAGTTGAGAGCAGGTGCACTCAATTCAAACGAACATTCTAAGACCCATTGTGACTCATCGTTCCAACCGACACTGTGGGAGAGACAGTTTTAGTTAATGGAGACAAAAGTTTTATAGATAAACTGCAATAGTTTGAAAAGTATAAGACTTAGAAGGTTGAAAATTCACACCGTTCATGGCATGACTGTGCCCTCTGGCACAAAGTTTGATTTAAGTCTCTAGCTTAAACGGTTCAAGCTCAATTAAGTCTGATAGGAGACATGGCATCAGCAGGATTCAGCCTACACTCTAGATTTCCCATTGAAAATGTATAGGGTGAAATTTTTAATAGTTTTTAAGAAATAGATTAAAAAGTTTTAAAGTTATAAAGATGAAAAATACATTGCACACGTGTCATGAGCGAGACCTACGAAACAAAGTTTTAACCAAGTTTTTAGGTTAAGCGGTTCGGGCTGAATTAAAGTTGTTAGAAGATAAGAACCGGAACCAGAACAAGGACTAGAAACCATTAATAGTAAGGGGGGACTTGACACTTGAGACAGTTAGCAGCAGGTGCACTCAATTCAAACGATCATTCTAAGACCCATTATGACTCATCGTTCCAACCGACACTGTGGGAGAGACAGTTTTAGTTAATGGAGAAAAATGTTTTCTAGATAAACTGCCGTAGTTTAAAAAGTGTAAGACTTAGAGGGTTGAAAATTCACAGCGTTCATGGCATGACCGTGCCCTCTGGCACAAAGTTCGAATTAAATTTCTAGCTTAAACGGTTCTAGCTCAATTAAGTCTGATAGGAGACATGGCATCAGCAGGATTCAGCCTACACTCTAGATTTCCCATTGAAAATGTATAGGGTGAAATTTTTAATAGTTTTTAAGAAATAGATTAAAAAGTTTTAAAGTTATAAAGATGAAAAATACATAGGACACATGGCATGAGCGAGACCTACGAAACGAAGTTTTAACCAAGTTTTTAGGTTAAGCGGTTCGGGCTGAATTAAATCCATTAGGAAATAAGAAGAAGAAGAAGAAGAAGAAGAAGGGGAATAACAATAGTTTGCATTTTCATGCAAACTAATAAGAAAACTGGGAATAACAATAGTTTGCATTTTCATGCAAACTAATGAGCTCACCTCATCTATGCGAGTCCTTCTACAACGCAAAACCCCGAATTGTTATGCTTAAACTTCTACGCTACAATGATAGAGATCTTATTCTGAATGCAGCCAGGAACAACTGGCCTGTTCGTCTGGATGATGGAGTACTCTCAGTTTTTTCCCTGACTATTCTCCTGCGACGGCAAAGAAACTGAGCTCCTTTACTGCAGTGAGGAGGGAGCTAAAAGAAAAAGGAATTCAATCTTTTCTCCAATATCCTGCCACTCTGAAAATTACCATGAACGGGGAGACAACATTTCTGCAGTCGTCAGATGAGGGTTGTTTGTTCCTGAACTCCATATCGAATTCTGAAGCTGGCCAAACAGGTACAGCCGAACAACTGATTGGTAGCCATTTAGCTAAGTTGAACAACTGAAAAGCAGACATTTTGATATTTTTGGACTTTTTCTTTTTCCACTTTAAGTAAATTGCGTTGTCTAACTCATAGAACTTAATTGTTATTGTAGCCTCAATAATCTGACATGTCAGCACTTTTTTATTTTTATTCTCATTAATGTAATTGATTTGTTTATTTATTTATTTTATTTATTATGAGGTAGAACCCTCTGTACAAGTATCAGATAGTTTATGGGGTGTTGTGTTTTGATTTCAATGAATGTTGATTCTCCTTGGTAGGCTACTACAAAACATTTTCAGACTATGATTGTTATAACTTTCTATATAGAGGTGGTACATGCTTTAGATATGTGGGCTTATGTCAGCGCTCGAAATGTGTGTGAACTGTTGTTGATGTCACGGATAATTAGGAGGGATTGTGGCAGATCAGGGCCTGTTCTGTGCCCACTCTGTAATGAGTGTGTTATTCTGTTAGTGTTTTTGATTTGTTGGAGGGGTGGGGGAAGGGAGGTGGCAGAGGGGATTGGGGAGAGGGGGTACTGTACTTGACCTACATACTTGACTGATGCATGAACCCGTATATGACTTATATAGACTTATTCTTGCACTGAAGCTGTAATTTTTTAATTATTAGGCTATTTTTATTTTTATCTTATTGTCCATATACTTATACTAGAACTGTTATATTGCTATGCTTATATTTTTTATTGTCCATTTTACATTTGCACATATTTATTGCTGGTCATTGCTTAACCTCATGTTGTTTTGTTGATCTGCTTCTTATCATCCTGTGTACACTGTAGTATATGTTGTGTGTGATTTTTTAAGCTGCTGGGACCTTCAATTTTCCCTTGGGGATCAATAAAGTCTATCTATCTATCCATCCATCCATCCATCCATCCATCCATCCATCCCTGGAGTGATGGAATTACAAGGGATACCAAGTAACATTGTTCGTTGTGATTCTTTGTAAATTCATTATTTTCACTTCCTACTACATGAAAAGCAATAACAAACTCCTCCCAAATGTATTTTTTCATAAAACAAAAAAGTCTAATTTACTTTAGCTGGGGTAATTTTACTCACAGTAAACCGTAAGGCTGATCCTTATGGTCTGGACACTGACAGGGTTGCTAACGGTGCAGCTGTACTCTCCGGTGTCGTCTCTCCTGGCGGGGTTAATAGTCAGGGTGCCCACGGAGATGGTGATGCGGTCGCCAGTGGTGAGAGCTGTGCTGCCCTTTCCCCACGCCACGCTGGTCTGAGTGCCTGCGGACCAGGAGCAGCGCATGGTGATGCTACGGCCCTCCACCGCCACAGAGGGAACCATGCTGAGACTCACATCTGCCACAGCAACTGAAAGAGCAGCACGACAGGAAAGAAACAACTAAGATGAAAATCATTTGATTGTGGAATGTTTTCTAAAAGGAGAGTACATCTGGTAAGCCCCTCAGTTCTAAAAGTGTGGAGGTTTGGAACACCGAGGTAAAGTGTCATGAACAGTGTTTTCTTATAGCCAGTTGAAAAACAGCCACATACTACACACTAGACCTGAAAATGAAAACAATCAGATAAGATTGGAGGTAATGGGAGCCAGATCTATCCAGTAAAATTCTCCACTCTTGTTCTCGTCCACACTCTAATTGAGGGATCTAAAGCTTTCAATAAGTACTATATGGTAAATGTGTGTGTGTGTGTGTGTGTGTGTGTAAATATGAACATGCTGTCTCTACAGCATGTGTCTATATTACTATTTTGCTATTACCACTTTATTACTGAATGTATACTTCTTATGTCTATATGGTCTACACTTATATAGATTTAACAACACCTACTGAAGTCCTTGTGTATTTAAGTATACCTGGCCAATAAACCTGATTCTGATGCTTAAGAGTACCCTGACATAGTAGCCAAAGATACTGTAGTGTAGTGCTAGCATAACCAGTAAGTAATCCCTTAAAGGCCCACTATGCAACATTTTTCATTTAATTAATCTGTTTCATACTGTTTAGGAACGGTGTAGAATGCGCCACCGTGGCCAATAGCGGTAGATACAGCACTTGCAATGTTCAGCAGCGCGGTCCGCCTCCAATAGAATGCAGTGCAATACAATGCAATTCAGCGGTCTTTAAAGGGAGCTTGTGAGAGAGAAAAACAGAAAGTTGCTTAACCCCTATTTAAAGGAAGAGATGGGTGGACAAAAAACACTGATCCCTCACCAAAGACCTTCATTTCCACCGTGGCTGTGTTTGGATTGAGGCCAGTGGTGTCACTGGGTGCCACGGTGACTGAGTAGTTCCCAGCATCACGCAGCTGTACAGAGTTGAACTGGAGCTGTGTGGCCGTTATGCTAACACGACCCTGAAAATTGCTATTGATGGAAGCCCCAGCAGAGGTCCAGGTCCCCACCACCCCTCCACCCGGTGCGACCCATTGTGAGGAAAAGATGTTAGCCTCAGTGATGATGGAAAACTGGGCTGGTGCTCCAGATGTAGCATTAACTGGGTTATTGGTGAAACTAATTGAAACAAGGTTCTGAGAGTGGACACATTTCAGCAAGGCTAAAAGAGAGGGAGAAAAAAAGAATACACATTGCATTAAAACACACACACACACACAAACCACATTCATACCACACCACAAGCATATTAAGCACCTCACAAATTTTGTGAAGACATGAGCAGACTTGAGCAAACAGTGACATGCAATGTCTATAGATATCAACAAATTACTACAGACTTCTATTTAGCCTGATGTAAAACTATTATACTTTTTGCCACAACTCATTCCCGCTCACAACTCATGTTGGCAACACCTACTTGCAGAAAAAAACTAGGTATGGCCCATGCCAAAAATGCAAGTCAACTGGTTGTGTGTGTGTGTGAGTGTGGGTGGGTGTTTCTTGTATTCAAAATGGATACTTCTATCAAAATAACCGTCAAACACTGTAGCATATAAGCAGTCAGGAAGGAAATTCCTGGAGCTTACCGATAAGAACAATTGCAGGAAAAGCAGTAAATAGTGGGATCATTGCACGTAGTGTAGGCTTATGAGAGAGAAGCAGTCAGCCTGTGTTGTAGCAAGCAAAACAGCACAGAAACAACAAAAAAATATTTATATTGACTATTGCTTGAATATAGAATGTGGACATTTTAAAGCAACTTGGTAAGTAAATAACATTAACAGGCAGACACACAAGTAATCTATGGTAAAACTGGTTTGTTAGGCTTCTCTCACTCCAGCTAAAGCATGACTCTAACTGCTAATTTCACTTTTTACTATATCAACCATTGCTGCATGCTTCTGGCTAAATGTGAAAAATGAATTACTCACCAGTGTGCTTCTTTACACTTCATGACTGAGCTCAGATGAACCATAATGGTTTTTCAGTTCATGATAGTTCCATGTTATCTCCACTTCCTGTTTAACCTGAAACTCCTTTGAGAAAACCACACCTAGGTTCTTAAACTGGTAACAGCACAAATGTGTGGGTGGGCCCCACACCCGGTCAATCAGGTGGAGATCAGTTTCACAGTGATTACTGTCTGTAGTGTTTACTGGAATTAAATGAATATATAAATAAATTACATAAACAAATATAATAAACAATAATAATTATATTTTATTTGTGTGCTACAGCCCATGCATAGCTTTGAAGTGTTTTGTTCTATTTGCAGAATTGAATAAAAAATAAAATTAAAAAATTCTGAAATAGTCTCAAAACTCTTTCTATTATCTTTTTTGTCATAATATTCCGAAAATGATTCATGTCATTTTTTAAATTATTTGCTGTTTGACTGTGTTTTTTGAAATTGTAACGTGTAAATAGTAGGTATATTGTCATCACTGTTGTACAGCATACAGTTAACATCGACTAAAATCATTGTGTATTTCAGAATACTTAAAAAAGTAAAGTAAAAAATGAGTGAATATTTCTCCTTTTTTGCGTCATGGCTGTGCTGAACCATGGTCCACGTGCGCCTTAGTTCAGGTTCAAGTTCCTGGCACAGGGGTCTATTACATTAAAATCAAGGTTTATTACTCGTAAAATTCACGGACACTGTACCACTGTAGAGCATGTTTGAACTAGCGTATAGATTAATGCAGCTTAGTCCAGAGCATTAAAATAAAACCAATGCAGACCTAATCATCACAGCATAATTTCCACTAAATTATCACATTTATTTAATTTCATGTTGTCCAAGGACACGGTACACAGCTCACTAACATTTTGCAACTACCTAAATACCATTTTCTATCAATAACCTAGACAACATTTCAGTTAGTTAAAGACCCACTATGCAACATTTTTTATTTAATTAATCCGTTTCATACTGCTTAGGATGCTAAAGTTAGTCATTACACGGCGAACGAACGGTGTAGAATGCGCCACCGTGGCCAATAGCGGTAGATGCAGTGCTTGCAATGTTCAGCAGCGCGGTCCGCCAATAGAATGCAGTGCAATGCAATGCAAATACAGCGGTCTTTAGAGGGAGCTTGTGAGAGAGAAAAACAGAATGTTGCTTAGCCCCGGTTTAATAATCAGCAGCATGTTATTTGAAAATCTCTCCCTATTCAAGAGAGACACTTCCCCCCCAGATAATGCAAAAAGCTGCATACTCTGGAGACATTACATAATTTCCATCTTACCTGCAACAGAGTTATATACACTTGCCTAATTGAGGAATAAGTCAGCCTTGTCTTGATGTCTGTCTCTGACAGAATTAATTGTGGTAATGTGATAATACATAGGACACTCCTATACCAATTAAGTGTTCTCTTTCGTTTCGAAGCCGAAACGTACGAATGGATGATGCCTATCATCTCCTACTTTTTCTGAAGTCAACTTTAACCAACCCTGTGAAAAAAGGGCAGTAAGCGCTCTGACGCGCGCAGACAACTACCTAGACAGCCCTGCGTGACGTCAGAAAGTCTATATATTGACTGCGCTTACGCTTCAGGTCCTCTTTGCCTTTTTCACCTCGCCTACTGCGTGTGTTCTGAGTCACTCCGTTTGCTTTCACAAATATTCTTAAAAATCAACGGCTTTTTGAAAGCCCACCACAACAGTTTTTTTTCAAAACTTTCCGGAATCCATCCTTCTCAAAGTCACTCACGTCGGTCCCTACCTGGTACCAAGAGTCGTTGGATGGCAACGCTTAGATGTCTCGACTGGAAACGGCTAAGGGCGGCTGCCGACCGCCATACTGTCTGCTTGTTCTCTCAGCCGAGCTCCGCTGTGATCGGCTGTCTCCCGCGGCTATCTTGAACAGGGCAGCCTTCTTCGTGGGGTCGACCAGCGGTCCAGGGGCGGTTTTTTCCCCCGCTGACGCTGGCATTCTCCCTCTCCGCCATTTCTCCGAGCGTTCTCCGCCGTCTTCGCTTGAGTCGTCCGGACAATCTTCGGCGGCAACGTGGCCTGCAACTAGCTACCTAGCTGCTAGTCAGCCGCCTACTAGCCAGCTAGCCACGGCCCAGCTTGCTAGCTCTTCAGCTAGCCCTATCGGTGCCTCCTTGCCCGTGCGGCTGGTTCTCCGCACCACGCTGAAGAGGCGGATGACCCCGCCATCAAAGCCGTCGACGAAGATGGGGTTACTTCCCTCCTCTCGATGACAACACGGCCGGCAGCCAGCTACCTAGCTGCTAGTCCCTAGCCAGCTAGCCACGGCTCAACCCTTTAGCCTTTCAGCTAGCTCCTTCAGGGCCTTCTTGCCAGTGCGGCTGAATCTCCCACTCTGAAGAGGCGGATGGCCCCGTCTTCAAAGCCGTCGATGAAGAGGAGGTCTCCTCCTTCCTCTCGGCACAGACTAGGAGGCTAGCCGCCATTGACTCGCCGCCGCCCGGCCAGAAGACTCTTGCCGCTCAGCTTGCTAGCGAGCTAGCTCTGTGCCACTCAGGCAGCTAGCAGGCTAGGCCTGCGCTTGCCTCAGCATGGAGGAAGCAGTGCCGTTGGAAGCTGCGCCTCCCCCGCGTTGGGGGCGCTGTAGCAGGAGGTAGGCGCCCTCGTCTGTCACGCCTGCTGCGCTGTAGACACGCGCAGCCTCGGCAACGTGCGCTCTCAGCCACGCGCCCGTCGAGCCAGGAGCGACGCAGATGTCAGCAGCGATCCTGAAGCGAGCGAAGGTGAGAGGCAGGCTATGACGCGCGGCTCCTGCCCGCTGTCCGTTCTGCCTCTGAGTGCTTTAAAGGGCACAGGTTTTCGTTCTGCAGCTCTCTCCTCAGAACGTTTCCCTCGCTTCGCACGCCCGCGCGCAGCAGTCCAGGAAGAGGGCTGACACACCCAAGCCGGCGCCAGCGCCAGCATCGGGTCATCAACAGCCTTGGCAACGCTCACGCTCGTGTGGACGTGCGCTTTCAGCCACGCGCCCGTCGAGCCAGGGGCGACGCAGACGTTAGCAGCGATCCTGAAGCGATCGCGGGCGTGCGACAGGCTATGTCACGCGGCTCCTGCCCGTTGTCCGCTCTGCCTTGAGTGCTTAAAAGGCACGGGTTTTCGTTCTGCAGCCCTCAGCTCATAACGCTTCCCCCGCTTCGGCAAGCCTCACTGATATTGCGCCCTCATGGGCGCTGAGTTTGCCTTATTCATCAGCACTCCGCACACACGCTTCTTGCGGTCTGACGCGTTGCCCAACCCATTCGGCCCCAGGCAATGGACGAGCGCCACGTTGGAGACGGTCGCGATCAGAGGGCGCTCTTCAGCCTCTCTCACCGCTGTACGTCTCGCTTCTCGCAGACTCACGCGTTACCCAGCCATTCGCCTCCGGGCAATGGTCCTCTGACGCATCTGAGACGGCCGCGAACAGAGAGCGCTCTTCAGCCTCTCTCAGCTTACGCACGCCGTGCGCTCTGCGCCTTGCGTGACGTCACGCCCCAGCGGCACCCAGGTGGCGCCAGGGCTACTACTGACATCGCGACCTCCGCGTCCTCTGACCCACTCTCCCCTGAGCAGAGGGCGCGCGGTGCGTCGGAGGCGTTCGCGGTCGAGAAGCGCTCCCCAGCCTCTTTCGCCGCCCTCGCCGCCTCTGTCGGTCAATTTATCGCCCAGGTGCGGGCGGAGCTGTCTGCTCAGTCAGACGCATCTGCCATCGCACGGCCGAGAGACTTTTCCCCCTTCTACACGGACGTCGCTGACGCGCGCTCCAGGTCGGCCGCCCTACGGGGCGCTGCGGGTGATGTGCGCGGCTCGCCAGCCACGCGTGAGCGCCAGTGGGTCTCACACACGGTCGGCTTGCCCTCAGCCTCCGCACTACGACTAGTGTCTGCCCTGTCAGTCGAACGCTCTTCAGCTTCGCGGACAGCCTCAGTCACTGACCTCGCCTCCCTTAGTGCCACTGGGGGGCAGCATAGCACTTCGTTTGTCTTTGCTGCCTCCTCATCGCGCCTCTCTGCTCAGGCAGAATTAGGCGATGTGCACGACGTCACGTTGGGTTCTTTCAACAGTGTTGAAAGGCTATCAACTACAATTCAGGTGGCCACCCCCCCCCCTTCAGAGGTGTCATGGAGTCAGTGGTGCCCTCAACCAGGGCCCCTGCTCTCAGACAGGAGCTTCGCGATCTGTGAGAAAGGGCGCTATTCAGCGCGTAGATCCGACGCTCGCGCGCGCAGGTCGTTACAATACGTACTTCCTTGTGCCCAAAAAGACGGACGCTTTTCGCCCTATTCTAGATCTCAGAGCGGTCTATGCTTTGCTCAAGCCTCTCACCTTTTGCATGCTCACGGGGCGTATGGTGGCGGAATCAGTCCGCCAGGGGGATTACTGGTCACCATAGTCCTTCAGGACGCCTATTTCCACATAGGCCTAGTCCCAAGGCACAGGCGTTTTCTACGCTTTGCCTTCGAGGGCGGAGCTTACGAGTACACAGCCCTCCCTTTCGGTCTGTCTCTAGCACCTCGGTGCTTCACCAAGTGCGTGGAGGCGGCGATCGCTCCTCTACGCGCTCAGGGGATCAGACTCCTCAATTACTTGGACGACTGGATGCTGCTGGCGGGTTCCAGACAGCTCCTAACGTCACAGGTTCACACTGTTTTGCGTCACCTGCACGATCTGGGTTTCTTAGTAAACCTGACCAAGTGCATGCTCTTTCCCTCTCAGGAGGTCGAGTTCTAGCGTGAGGCTGACTCACGCTCAATGAGAGCGACGCTCACTCCGAAGAGACTACAGGACGTCAGGGCGTGTCTACGCCACTTCAGACTAGGTGCCTGCGTTTCGACCAGGCTGTGTCTCAGACTGACGGGCCTCCTGTGCACCGCGGGTGGCGCTGTCCCACTCGGCCTTCTATACTTACGCCCGCTGCAGCTCACCTTAGCGGAATTGGGTGTGTCCTCCAGGTCGAACCCCGCCCTTCGGATCTTGTATCCAGACGCATGTGGCTAGCCCTAGCCCATTGGCGCCGGCCGTCATCCTTCACCAGAGGCGGCGCGCTTGGCGCTGTAACCAGACGCATGACGGTAACCACCGACGCGTCCAAGGGCGACTGGGGCGCCGTCTGCAGCGGTTGCCCCGCCAGAGGTACGTGGGGCACAGCCTCCAGGAGACTACACATCAATGTTTTGGAACTCCTAGCTGTCTTTTGCGCTCTGAAGGAGTTTCTCCCTCTTCTCAGAGGAGGAAACATTCTAGTGCATACAGACAACACCACAGTAGTGGCTTACCTCAATCGCCAGGGCGGCACACGCTCTCCCGACCTGTTTCGCCTGGCGTACAAGCTGCTCACCTGGGCCTCCCGCCACTTCCTGTCGATCAGGGCGTCGCACTTGCCCGGTGTACGCAACACAGGCGTGGACCTCCTTTCCAGGGGTGTTCCGCGTGCAACCGACTGGCGCCTCTGCCCAGCCGTGGTGCACAGCCTCTGGTCCCGCTTCGGGCGGACACGAGTCAATCTTTTCGCCTCGAGCGAGAACACTCACTACCCAGCGTGGTTTTTGCTGGAACGAGATGCGCCGCTAGGGTCAGACGCGCTGGCACATCCGTGGCAGCGGCGTCTACTCTACGCTTTTCCCCCACTTCCTCTGATGCGTCAGGTGTTGGCCAGGATCAGAGCAGGGGCTCACAGGGTGATTCTGATCTCAGAGCTGGTTCTCGGATCTGGTCTCATTGATGGACGGCCAGCCTTGGACCCTCCCAGTGCGGAGGGATCTCCTATCTCAGGCCCGCGGGTCGCTGTGGCACCCCAGGCCGGAGGCATGGAGACTGACGGCTTGGCCCCTGAATGGGCGCGTCTCCTAGAGCGCGGCCTGTCAGCCGCAGTTGTAGAGACTGTTCAGGCTGTTAGAGCTACGTCCACTAGGTCGTTGTATACACTAAAGTGCCGCGTGTTCAGCACATGGTGCAGAGACAGAGGCTGTGATCCTCTAGTCTGCCCTATTGGCGAGGTGCTTGCGTTTCTCCAACACCTGTTTGATCAGGGTCGTACACCCTCTACTCTGAAGGTGTATCTCGCAGCTATTTCAGCAGGCCATGTTGGCTACTGCATGCTGGCGTTTCCCCAGGCGCACACCCCCTTGCGTCGCGCTTCATGAAGGGCGTCAGGCGGCTTCGCCCCTCTTCCACACGTTCGGTCCCTACTTGGGACCTGGCCACTGTCCTACGTGGACTGGCTCTTACGCCCTTTGACCCTCTGTCGAGTGCCAGTCTAAAGATGCTTTCCCTTAAGACTGCGCTTCTGCTCGCTCTGGTCTCGGTGAAACGCGTTAGCGACCTGACTACTCTGTCAGTCAGTCCCGACTGTCTTGAGTTCACGCAAGATGACGCGCGGGTGACGCTGCGACCGAATCCCTTTTCTCGCCCTAAAGTGCTGTCTACTGACCCTCGTTCGAGGGTCATAGAGCTCTCAGCCCTGCCTGAGACGGGAGGTTCTGTGCCCGTCACTCTGTGCCCGGTCAGAGCGCTTCATGCCAACTTGACGTGTACGCAGAGCATCAGGAAAACGAACCAGTTGTCAGAGCGCTTACTGCCCTTTTTTCAAAGGGTTGGTTAAAGTTGACTTCAGAAAAAGTAGGAGATGATAGGCATCATCCATTTGTACGTTTCGGCTTCTCACTCAGAGAACCGAGGATACGTTAGTATCCGTAACTTTTACTTGAAGCAGACTTCGAGAGAGGTGATTGAAAAACAGTGCTTTCTTGGGGTTTAGTGTGTGTATCATCACCAACCGATGTTTACTGTTGTGCTGTGCAGAATGCAGATTTCAGCTCACAGCAGGCTGGTGATTTCAAAAAGGTTTAGCAAACACTGCGAGTAAAAGTCTGACATTGAGGTTTGGTCAACGCGGAGAAAGATTTTTTTTGTTTTTAAACTGCTGTATAGTAAATTCCACTCCAATAGCTATCTCATTAGTGTTTGAAATTAGTCCAATTTCTGTGGTGTCATCAGCATACTAAATTAGTATATTACTGCTATACACATAGCCAAACTGTCATAAGTATACAGGTTGATAGGGCTGATGTGATGAAAACATGGGCTTTCCTTGCTCCACCTAGTGTTGTTTTACAAAAAAAAAAAAAAAAACATCCATTGCAATGTGCCTCCTGTTTTGTTTACAACAGTGGGCCTGCATTGAGATTTTTTTTCAGGTAGCAGTAAGGTTAGCTGTCAATAACCCACAGAACAGCATAATTCCTTTAGTGAATTTTGCTGTTTGTTCACTCTTAGAAAAGAAGTTATTTTTTTGTCATTTAGCACTTGAACAATAACCCATCTATCATGTGTTTTTCTCAAGTGCCAGTCCATTTGTCCAATATACTTTCCAGATTAAAGCAGCACCAAGGAGTTTTGAAAATCACACCCTCTACACATTGTAACGGAAGCTTGCCATAAGTCAAGTCAATAGTAGTTTTACAAGAACTACAGATTGCTACCCAATTGGGCAAACTTGTTTAGTGCCCTTAATGCCAATAGTGTGGCGCAGCGCAAATGCAGCAAGTTTCGTTCACCTTGTTACGAGTTGATGGACCAACAAACAAGGTCCATTTTGAAAACATAATTAAGGTTTTAAAAAGTCTTTGATGCTGCTTTAAGGGCTATATAATATACATCGACATCTGAGTGTATTTTCTTATTCCTGTCCTTTCCTTTCACTCCTAGCAATAAAAACATGTCTGTGAGCTCTGTGTTCATTTGGGATTAATTGCATTGTTTGTTTGTTTGTTTTTTGCTATTAATATCACAGGCATAAGATGTAAGGCAAAATCTGCTGGAAATACACATCCCACATCTGGTTCAAACAAAGAGAGATTAACTAAAATGTAAAATTGTCATGTTTGGTTTTTAACTAATCTTTGTAATGTGAGCAGGAATCTGATCATAACTTTGTGGCAATCTAAGACATCTGTACACAGTCATACCCAAGTAACTATATTGTTCTCTTTCGTTTCGAAGCCGAAACGTACGAGTGGATGATGCCTATCATCTCCTACTTTTCTGAAGTCAATTTTAACCAACCCTTTGAAAAAAGGGCAGTAAGCGCTCTGACACGCGCAGGCAACTACTTAGACAGCCCTGCGTGACGTCAGAAAGTCTATATATTGACTGCGCTTTCGCTTCAGGTCCTCTTTGCCTCTTTCACCTTGCCTACTGCGTGTGTTTCTGAGTCGTTTTTTTCCGTTTGCTTTAGCAAATATTCTAAAATACCAACGGCTTTTTTGAAAGCCCACCACAAAAGCTTTTTTCAAAGCTATCCGAGGGATTCTGTCTTGCTCCAAGTGCTCACGCCGGTCCCTAACTTCTGGTACCTCGAGACGCAAGATGGCTACTCGTCGTTGTACCAACTGTGATCGCCACATGGCGATTTCCGACCGCCATGCTATATGTTTCATCTGTATGGGGAGCGAGCATACTATGCTCGCCTTTTCGCGACCAGATCTCTGCTCGGCTTGCGAACGCCTCTCCCCTGCGGCTATTGCCAACAGAGCGGCATTTTTCGTGGGTTCCACTGGTAGTCCAGGGGCGGCTTCTACCCCCGTTGGCGTCAGTGCTCTCCCCGCCTGCCAGTCTATCGATTTTCCCCCGGCGTCCTCGCACCCGGATGGGCTAATCGACCGGTCTTCAGTGGCTATTCGGCCGTCGGTTAGCTTCTCAGCGGCTAGTCAGCTACCAGCTAGTCAGCTAACCGCGGCCCACCAGGCTAGCCCTGCTAGCTCCATCGGCGCTGCCTTTGCCCGCGCGGCTACTACGCCGCCTCAGGGCAACGATGACAACCCAGTCATCGAAGCTGTGGACGAGGAGGAGCTCGCTTCCTTCCTCTCCGCTAAAGGTTGCGCCACCGTGGAAGACCTGCCACCGATTTTGAAGACTCACGCCGCCCAGTTAGCTTCTGAGCTAGCTTCGTTGGCTACACAGGCGGCTAGCAGGCTAGGCCTGCCTCTGCGCTGTCCGGGAGGGCGTTTCGACCCCTTCTCCGGCGCGCTCCCTTCTCCGGATGCCCTCCCGCTCCCTGCTCACCCCACGGTCGTGACTGATGCGCAGGCCTCCTGGGAGGCTCCCTTCGCCGCCATTGCCCCTATCCAGGGACACGCGGCATTTTAAGCGATGGACGGAGCGGGCGCCAGTGGTCTCATGCAGCTCCCTCGCGTTGATGATGCGGTCGCTGGTTGTCTAACACCTTCTTCTGCCACCACCTGGACATCGCCTCCCGAGCTTCCTTCAAAGCCGTGTCTATTCTAGACCTCAGAGCGCTCAATGCCTCGCTCAAACCTCTCACCTTTCGCATGCTCACGGGGCGTATGGTGGCGGAGTCAGTCCGCCAGGGGTATTACATGGTCACCATAGACCTTCAGGACGCCTATTTTCACATAGGTATAGTCCCGAGGCACAGGCGTTTTCTACGCTTTGCCTTCGAGGGCAGAGTTTACGAGTACTCAGCCTTCCCTTTCGGTCTATCTCTGGCACCTCGGTGCTTCACCAAGTGCATGGAGGCGGCGATCGCTCCTCTACGCGCTCAGGGGATCAGACTCCTCAATTACTTGGACGACTGGATGCTGCTGGCGGGTTCCAGACAGCTCCTAACGTCACAGGCTCACACTGTTTTGCGTCACCTGCACAATCTGGGCTTCTTAGTAAACCTAAGCAAGTGCATGCTCTCTCTCTCTCAGGAGGTCGAGTTCTTGGGCGTGAGGCTGAACTCACGCTCAATGAGAGCGACGCTCACTCCGAAGAGACTTCAGGACGTCAGGGCGTGTCTACGCCACTTCAGACTAGGTGCCTGCGTTTCGGCCAGGCTGTGTCTCAGACTGACGGGCCTCCTGTGCGCCGCAGGCGGCGCTGTCCCACTCGGGCTTTTACACTTACGCCCGCTGCAGCTCGCCTTAGCGGAACTAGGTGTGTCCTCCAGGTCGAACCCCGCCCGTCGGATCTTAGTGTCCAGACCATTGTGGCTAGCCCTCGCGCATTGGCGCAGGCCGTCGTCCTTCACCAAAGGCGGCGCCCTGGGCGCCATAGCCAGACACATGACGGTGACCACCGATGCGTCCAAGAGCGGCTGGGGCGCCGTTTGCTGCAGTCGCCCCGTCAGGGGGACGTGGGGCACAGCCTCCAGGAGACTAAACATCAATGTGTTAGAGCTCCTAGCTGTCTTCTGCGCTCTGAAGGAGTTTCTCCCTCTTCTCGGAGGAGAACACGTTCTGGTGCGTATAGACAACACCACTGTTGTGGCGTATATCAATCGCCAGGGCGGCACGCGCTATCCGGACCTGTTTCGCCAGGCGTACAAGCTGCTCACCTGGGCCTCCCGCCACTTTCTGTCGATCAGGGCGTCGCACTTATCAGGTGTGCGCAACACAGGCGCGGACCTCCTCTCCAGGGGTGTTCCGCATGCAACCGACTGGGCGCCATAGCCAGACGCATGACGGTGACCACCGATGCGTCCAAGAGCGGCTGGGGCGCCGTTTGCTGCGGTCGCCCCGTCAGGGGGACGTGGGGCACAGCCTCCAGGAGACTAAACATCAATGTGTTAGAGCTCCTAGCTGTCTTCTGCGCTCTGAAGGAGTTTCTCCCTCTTCTCGGAGGAGAACACGTTCTGGTGCGTACAGACAACACCACTGTTGTGGCGTATATCAATCGCCAGGGCGGCACGCGCTCTCCGGACCTGTTTCGCCTGGCGTACAAGCTGCTCACCTGGGCCTCCCGCCACTTTCTGTGGATCAGGGCGTCGCACTTGCCAGGTGTGCGCAACACAGGCGCGGACCTCCTCTCCAGGGGTGTTCCGCGTGCAACCGACTGGCGCCTCTGCTCAGCCGTGGTGCACAGCCTCTGGTCCCGCTTCAGGCGGGCACGAGTCGATCTTTTTGCCTCGAGAGAGAACGCTCACTGTCCAGCGTGGTTTTCGCTGGAGCGAGATGCGCCGCTAGGGTCAGACGAGCTGGCACATCCGTGGCCGCGCGGTCTGCTCTACGCTTTTCCCCCCCTTCCTCTGATGCGTCAGGTGTTGGCCAGGATCAGAGCGGGGGCTCACAGGGTGATTCTGATCGCCCCCAATTGGCCATCTCAGAGCTGGTTCTCAGATCTGGTCTCACTGTTGGACGGCCAGCCGTGGACCCTCCCTCTGAGGAGGGATCTCCTATCTCAGGCCCATGGGTCGCTTTGGCACCCCAGGCCGGAGGCGTGGAGACTGATGGCTTGGCCCCTGAACGGGCGCGTCTCCTAGAGCGCGGCCTGTCAGCCGCAATTGTAGAGACTGTTCAAGCTGCTAGAGCTACGTCCACTAGGTCGTTGTATATGCTAAAGTGGCGCGTGTTCAGCACGTGGTGCGCAGACAGAGGCTGTGATCCTCTAGTCTGCCCTATGGGCGAGGTGCTTGCGTTCCTGCAACACCTGTTCGATCAGGGTCGTACACCATCTACTCTGAAAGTGTACCTCGCAGCCATTTCAGCATGCCATGTAGGCTATGCTGGTGTTTCTCCAGGCGCGCACCCCCTTGCGTCGCGCTTCATGAAGGGCGTCAGGCGGCTTCGCCCCTCTTCCACACGTTCGGTCCCTACTTGGGACCTGGCCACTGTCCTACGCGGACTGGCACTTACGCCCTTTGACCCTCTGTTGAGTGCCAGTCTAAAGATGCTTTCCCTAAAGACTGCGCTTCTGCTCGCCTTGGTCTCTGTGAAGTGAGCGACCTGACTGCTCTATCAGTCAGTCCCGATTGTCTTGAGTTTGCGCCAGATGACGCGCGGGTAACGCTGCGACCAAATCCCTTTTCTCGCCCTAAAGTGCTGTCCACTGACCCTCGTTCGAGGGTCATCGAGCTCTCAGCCCTATCTGAGACGGGAGGCTCTGTGCCCGTCACTCTACTAACGTATCCTCGGTTCTCTGAGTGAGAAGCCGAAATGTACGCTTCGGGCCTCAAGTCGCCGACGCTGGCGAGCTTGGCAAATAGGACCTGAAGCGTAAGCGCAGTCAAGATATAGGACTTTCTGACGTCACGTAGGGCTGCCTAAGTACTTGCCTGCGCGCGTCAGAGCGCTTACTGCCCTTTTTTCAAAGGGTTGTTAAAGTTGACTTCAGAAAAAGTAGGAGATGATAGGCATCATCCATTCGTATATTTATTGAGATTTATTATTATTGAGTTAATTTTCTTCAAGTGAATTCTGCAAACAGAACAAAGCACTGCGAAGCGTTTCACGGACCGAAGGGTTACTTTAAAGGTATAGTTCGGCTTTTTACACATTGAGCTCCTTTCACAGGTTGTCTAAAATGAAATAAAGTGGTTGACACCAAAATCTTGATGATTGCTCCTGTCTCTGCTATTTGGGAAATATAGAATCGCCTCTGCCTGCATTTAAAATGGCTAGCAATGGGCATTCGTTGTTTCTATCCTTTAAACACTGGTTTTAAGCAAGACACAGAACAGGGCAGTTGCGACAATGACTGACAAAGGACAGAACAGAATCAGGGGTTTAGATACACAGGGGCAAACTAGTAGACAAGCACAGCTGAAACAAAGCAGGGAATAACAAGGGAACGAGACAAGGAACAGGTGAGGGGTGGAGCTAGGGACACAGTGCAGGGATAAACACAGGGAGCACATGGAGCATAAGACTAGGAAGTAAACACATGATGGAACACGAGACCAAGAAGTGACATGGAACAGACATAGACAGGGCGTGACACTATAGAGTTTGCCGGTGGCGTTCCGGAAGTGATTTTCCCATTAGTTTTTCCCATTGACATTTAGATTACAACCCACGATATCCGAATTACGGAAGGAAGACGTCTAACTAGCTACGGCATAACAAAAAGATTGGTTGTGCTCAATTAGACGCCAAAATGTAATGTGATCTCCATTTTGTTTCAGTAAAAATGTCTTTTTCCTGCGATTTCCCTTAGAAGTACTTCAGTACCCATAATCCTGAGCAATCACACAATCCCAGCAACGCATCTGATTCGTGGACAAGTACGTTGCCATGGATGTGTTTGTTGAAGCCCGGGAAAGCAAACAAATTCACGAATGTCACCGTAGCCTACCTCACAACCATGGTTTTGCTCGTTTTACTGCTCGTTTGACACAACCCTTAAGCCTAACCTAATTTCAACTAGGCATCCTTACCATGTCATTTCCATTTCCCTAAGATTTATAAAATCCTGATAAATGCTTTATTGTACCCGTCATTATCAATTCTTTATTCAGGGGAGCTTGACAGAGGCATTTGTAGGGAACCGGTGGAAACTGCAATGGTGGACACCAAAGCGGTGGTTGCAGTCGGGTACTAAATACTGTACCATGCTTTTGGTTAAAAAAACGGATCTAAAACTTGATTGATGCAAATCTGAAGATATATACAATATTACAACACTATTTACACAAACTACTGAGGAAATACACCAAAATTTAGCTATTCGATTGCAAGAGCAACATCGCGTGGCTGTCGTCAACTCCAGGAGATTCAAAAAGAACGTTGGGCGCAATCGTCTTTGGGATAGGGTAAGTACTGGCTTCTGGGATATGTAGTTTCTAAAGTCGGGGGTAAAAATATGTACACAGTCTTGTACCTTTGCCTTTTTTTAGCCTTTTCTTTAGTTTTTTCACTCTGAACGGAAGGTTACACGGTCATCACCTACCCTGTAGCTGGATAGAATGAGTCGGGACTTTAAACGCTTTTAAAACGCGATTTTATGGAAAAGTCAATGGCAAAACGGGAGCCTTGGAACCACTTCCTGGTTGGAAGTTCCGGGTTCACTGGCCAACTCTATTCTAATAGACTACATGTAATCATGTTGGAATTTGCAACACCACTGACTGTTTTTAGGCTGTAGATTCCTGAACCGCTTATTTGCAGTTGCCAGATGCCTGCACTGGCATCCATGTCAATATAACTTGTGTTTACAAGGATTCGGACAGCAGTCAGTGTTAAATATTGCTGGTTACCCCCTGCCAAGTTTAAAAAGCAAATGGTTGACAGTTTTTCATTTAAAATGTAGAAAAGCAATCAAAGTACATAACATATTGAGTTAAATAAAGTAATTGAAATAATGACACTACTATTAGATTTTATGCAGCCACATTTTATACCAGAGATAACCAGAGATACATTTTTTTTTATAACTTTTATACCGCTTTTGTGCCACTGAGAATGCTACACTCTGTCCAGATGGCAACGAGTAATTTCATTTTTGTGCTGGTACTCTGGTACTGGACTTGTCTCACTGGAATGTGGCTTCAAATACCATGGTGTTTCCCTTTAATTTGTTACCTTTCAAACTGAATCATACTTCATGAGCAGGTTTTTCTTGTCGCAGTCACTAACTAGCCACTAACACAGCCTAGTGTCATTCTAATAACTGATGTGATGAACCGTGTCTATTTAATATATAGTAAGCTACACACAGACAGAAGCACAATAAACAAAGTTATGCTCAGATGTAACATATTCAAACCTTACCATATGTACAATGTGCACACTGTTTAGGAAGACTGCAGACAATAGCACGCCAGAAGCCAATTAGCAGCCAACCTGGAACAGTATCACCGCCACACCTGCTATTCAGTCAGTGTCTGGTGAAGAAAGAGGCACGCCTTTGTAAGATCCTTTCTGAATAAGATTTTTAAATACCTTTACTTATTTCTACAGTTATACAGAATGTCATTTAAGTGATTATTATTAACTCAACTGTACATTTTCAGTAAAATTTAATATTGAAATCTGAATTGATTTTTAGGAAGAACCCTAAGAGGTCAGCTGAGATGAATCTGATATGGAATATGTGTTCTATAATGACTATATGTAAGTTTCATATAATTACTTACATTACCGATACAACAGTAAATCAATCTGGCTCAGCCCTGTGCCATGTCCTCCACAGGTGTACAATTGGTCCAGGGCTTATCGGTACGCTTCAAACACCCAAAGCCATACTATGTTGCCCTGGGCAGACAACTTGTATTGGAGGCAAAAGTTGAAAAGACCGTGGAGGAAAATATCTTTATGGTGACATGGGAGTGCAACACTAACACAGAGTCAAGGAGACTGGCATCTTACCCTGGCAAAACACAAGAGCCCCGAATCAGAATGGAGAGAGAGGGAACTATTTTGAAAATCTCTGATGTTCAGAAGTCTGACTTTGGACAATATACCTTCACTGTCACGGATCAAAAGGGCGAGCAGAAATCTGTAGTAAAAGATGTTTGGGAAAATGGTATGTTGGCCTCTCTGTGGATGTTTGGTCAAGGACTGCTTGGAAAATCTTCAGTGACGAATGTGATGTGTTTCAGAAGCATATTTTTACAAATCATTCAATATCAGGTGATATCAGGTGCAGGTGATTAAAACAGGGTGCAGACGTTTTTTACTAAATAAAAAGAGCCTGTTGGTTGTGTTTGTTGATCTGACTTGACATGCATGCATAAAAACCCATCTTTCCTCCTCAGTGAATCCTCCGGATGCCTTTATAACTTTATTGTGTGGTGGGTTTGGAGAGAGAGCCCAGTGGGACACTCCTGAGGTCACATGGCTGGTTGATGGTGTAGAGCTGACCAATCAGACAGCCAATATGTCTGATGGAGGAAGCAAACTCCACCTACAGGATGTAAAGGGCCACAATTACACTTGCATCAGTGACAGTAGCCTGGGAACCAGTGTGGCTCACTTCATTATACCAGGTAAGATAACAAGCCCAGAGCAGAGATCCTGATCATACACAAAAATTCAGTTAAGTAATTTAGATGTTTCCAATTTCTAGATAAAAGCCAGACAAACTCGAGAGTGTCACTTTGGTAGGAGGTTCTTGATTACTGTTGATGTGGCTTTGTCAGCCATTTTTCTTGCAGCAGGAATCGTTCTGCTTCTGTAAGTTAGAATTATAACACATATTAGAGACTATTTTCATCTATGCTATCATTCGTAATCTGATGTGTTATTTAATTTCTTAATAAACACTTAAACAGAGGATGCAGATTTAACAATCAAGTTCAATCCTTCTCCAAGTATGGTCTCTAGCTTGCGGTAGCCTCGCCCTTGCCAGCCCCGCCCTGGACTTTCATTTCATTTCGTCCAGAGGGTCTGGGAGCACACCATTGACAATCGTTCTCTCATTAGATATGTGGTTTCTGCTGAAGTTTAAACTGATTGGATCTGCCTTTACCCAATCGCTAACGCCTGGTCGTGACATATGCAACACGACGGCTTGTGAAGGATGATAGCTTCCCTACCATTTAGCCTAGCCACTTCCTTGGAAACTAACAGAGCAAGCTGGAAAATCAAACATTTTCCGAACCCTGTGGGTAGTAGGGCCACGACATCTTTTCCGCAGATAAAATTAAATAAAGATTGTTCTTGTTCAGACTTCAGTTCCTGTATGTTCTGAAGCATTCTCACAACGGACTAAATAGTCTTCTGTACTACGTTCGCTGCCGCCATTGTTATTGTGCACACTGCACAGCCGCGCAGCCAGGCAACGTTGCGTACAAAACCAACGTCATTGCTCACTAGAACACTCCCACTTATCGCTGATTGGGCCGGCAGAATGCTGACCTGGAGAGAACGATTGTCAATGGAGTACTCCCAGACCCTCTGGACGGAATGAAAGTCCAGGGCGGGGCTGTCGAGGGTGAGGCTAAGCTTGTGGCCAGACTATAACGTTAACTGGGCTGCCATGCAAGTTCCCTGGGAACTGAAAGTTCAAATCGAGCAAGGCACTTTACCCTATACGATAAGTCTCTCCTACTGGATAGCTGTGAAGATGTAAGTTGCTTTGGATAAAGGTGTTTTCTAAATGCATAAATATGAAAGTGAATCTTAAACTATGGCTTATAAACTTTTTAAAAAGTATCTTATCCAATTACTAGCGTGACAGAGTTGGTAATTGCATAATTGTGTCGTTAAAATGTTGGTGCATCCCGGTTGCCACGGCTCCTGAGCAAGGAACTTAACTTTAAGTTGCTCTATTGGAGACTGGCCCTGAAGTAATTGATAGATAACAAAATTTAAGTTGCTTTGGATAAAGCCATCTGCTAAATGCATAAATTCAATTCAATTCAATTCAATTTTATTTATATAGCGCATTTTTACAAAAGGCATGTCACAAAGCGCTTAACACAAGAGGCCCAATGAGCAACAGGGGCAAGGAAAAACTCCCTAGCAGCGTTTTTTGTTTTTACTTGTTATGGTAGAGGAAGAAACCTTGGGCAGTTCCGACGGCTCAAGGGGCTAACCCAACTGCCTAGGGCAGGTTTTCAGTCTCTCAGATGGCGGGTAGTCCACTATTATTCCATTAGATACACATTACAAGAAAATTTTGGTAAATAAAGTAAAGTAATATAGGAGTCCCATTAGAATCCCAGGATATAGTCCCATGTCATTTGGCACAGTCAAGCCAGGGGCCAGCTAGAGGCTGTAACAATCATGTCAGGGTCATCTGTGAAGCTGAAGGTAGACCGCCCAGGAAGCCAGAGATGCACGATCAGGCAGTGGAAGGCAGGGGTGACCCTCAGCAGGGAGGCAGTGGCATGGACAGTGGAGTGGGTTGAGGACCAGTGCCGCCGGATCACGTTGGAAGAAGGTCCCAGGAGAACCCAGGAGGTGCAGGCGCAGGTAGTGGAAGGCAGTGAGGACTCACAGCAGGGTGGTAAAGGCATGGAAAATCAGAGAGGAGATGAGTTAGAACAGTCTCCATCAGATTTCAGAGAATGTGAGTTATATTGCATGTGAAACCATATACAGATATTGGCTAAGTGCAGAGAGAGAAGTAAGTGGAGAGGAAAGAGAGAGGAGGAGAGAGAATAGTGAGAATTGTACGGGTTAACAGATGGGAGGATTGTGGCGGCATTAAACTATAGCAGCATAACTAAGGTATGATGTATAACAAGCCAACACCACCAAAGGAAATGGTCAGTGGCCACCAAGTCCTGGACGGGAGCTTACAGCAGAGGCAGTCCTTTCCAATAATACCCTGAGGAGGTGTGGCTTACCATACACCATCCCTAACTAAAGGGGTCAGTAAATAGAAAAGTTTTGAGTCTAGACTTAAAGGTGTTGAGAGTGTCCGCTTGACGAATGTTAGAAGGGAGTTTGTTCCACAGGACAGGCGCACGATGGCAGAATGCTCTTCCTCCCATTGTGGATTTTGATATTCTAGGAATTACTAGGAGACCAGCATTCTGTGACCTTAGGGGTCTAGAAGGGTGGTAGGGAACAAGTAAGTCTTTAATATATGCTGGAGCAAGGCCATTGAGGGCTTTATGTTAGGAGAAGTATTTTAAAATCAATTCGGCTTTTAACAGGAAGCCAATGTAAGGAAGCAAGGACAGGTGTGATATGTTCATATTTTTTTGTCTTAGTGAGTGCTCGTGCTGCAGCATTTTGTATTAGTTGAAGGTTTTTGATGCAGCTAGTACCACATCCAGAGAACAGTGCATTACAATAGTCAAGTCTGGAGGTAACAAATGCATGTATTAGTTTTTCTGCATCCTCAAAAGAAAGGAATTTTCTGACCTTAGAAATGTTGTGTAAATGAAAGAATGAGGTTTTGGAGATATGCTTTACATGACTATTTAAAGAGAGGTCTTGATCAATGTACACCCCAAGGTTCTTGACCTTTGTGTTAGGTGTGAGTGAAAGGTCACTAAGTAAGCTCTGATGGTGGGGTAAAGTGTTGGTCAGGTTTTTAGGGCCAATCAACATGACTTCAGTCTTATCAGAGTTTAAGCAAAGGAAATTCTTAGTCATCCAGACTTTGATGTCACTGAGGCAGGCAACAAGTTTTGTTACTGGCGTCCAATCATTAGGCTTCATTGAAAGGTATAGTTGGGTGTCACCTGCATAAGAGTGGAAGGTAATGCCATGTTTTCTAATAACAGATCCCAAAGGTAGCATGTAAAGGGAGAGTAGCAGAGGTCCCAGTACTGATCCTTGAGGCACACCATACTTGACTTCAGTGTACACTTGACTACATAAATGTAAATCGTATTAAACTCTACCAACAGCTGGTTCTTTTGTCCAAACCACTTAACAGGAAAAATAATTCAAACTGTTTTGTGTAGTCTAAAAACAACTTAAAACAAATGCATTCCCGTGAAATCAGTAATTCCCTGGAATTAAAGCATCTAGTTCTTATATTCTAACACCCTTAATTCAGCCCGAACGTTTAACCTAGAAACTTCGTTCAAACTTCGTTATGTAGGTCTCCCTCATGCCATGTGTGCAATGTGAAGGCATTTGTATGGAAACTCCTTTGAATGGTTCACGCTCTGGTGACAGCACCTGTCAAAATCTACCTGGTTGTCATGTATCGCCCTCCTGGACAACTAGGAGACTTCTTAGCTTCAGAGCACGACTGCCCCTTGCTTGTCCTTGGTGATATGAATCTACACCTGGACAACCCAAGCTCGTCTGACTTCCTTTCACTCATCCATTCCTTTGATCTACAGCTGGTTCATAGTCCTCCAACTCACAAAGCAGGCAAGGAATTGGATCTTGTACTCGTTCGCAACTGCTCTACGGAATCCCTGACTATTACACCTCTGCACCTCTCGGACCACTACTTCATTCAGTTCAGCTTATGCCTCCCTGTAGTATCTCGGACCGTCCTCTGGTATCGCTCCGCCACAATCTCTCTCCCTTTCACTTTGCTTCTCTTGCTGCCTCTGCTCTTCCACCAGCATGTACATTCTCCTCACTTGAGGTTAATAATGCCATTGAGTCTCTGTGCTCTACCCTGAGGACGTGTCTTGATAGGCTATGTCCCCTATCCACCAAACCGGCTCAGCCCTCCCAACCACATCCTTGGCTTGATGATTCCATCCATCGACAGCGTACAAACCTCAGAGCTGCTGAAAGGCGCAAATCAAAAAATCTTTCTGACTTAAACAGGTTCCAGGCACTGCTCTTTTCCTTCTCATCCGATGTCACTGCTGCAAAGAAGGCTTTCTATAATGACAAAATTCAAAACACTACAGAAACCAGGAGACTATTCTCAACCTTCAAAACTTTACTCAACCCCCCACCACCACCTCCTGCTACCAATCTGGCAGCTGATTCTTTTGCTTCTTTCTTCAACAACAAAGTAGCTGCCATCAGTAGGCAGTTCTCTGAACCAACTGCAAAGGCTACAACTGGACCATATACTAGCGGCAGCACCTCCGATTGCAATAGTCCTGCTGTGACATTTGCTTCATTCAAACCCCTCACCGAAATAGATGTGTCTAAACTTCTCACTTGCAGCCGTCCTACAACGTGCCCTCTGGACCCGATTCCAACCAACCTTTTGCAATCCATAGCTCCAACCATCACACCAGCTATGACACATGTGATCGACGCTGAATCAATCACTATCAACAGGAATCTTCCCTACTGCATTCAAGTATGCTCAGGTAACACCTCTACTCAAAAAACCATCTCTTGCTCCCGACCAGGTGGGAAACTACAGGCCGGTCTCTCTCCTTCCGTTCCTTGCTAAAACTATTGAAAGGGCGGTATTCGAACAGGTTCCCGAATTCTTGAGCCAACAGAATCTACTCGACCACAACCAATCAGGCTTTAACCTTTAAGAACGTGGGTTTTTAATTTTACAACGAACTCTGCTGGGTGGGTTTTTTTGGCCCGCTCCACGAGAGTTCTACAGTAACATTCTATAGTCATTGTTAAGGCAGCCAGGAAATAAAGAGTGGTAGCCTAGCTTGAGTTGTTTCCTATTTCCCCCTTTTAGTGTTACTAATACTGCATTCTTTAAACCATTAAAAAAAATAGGGTATTTATACATTCTATAAATTGAGAGGTGGCCCTGTCTAGTCTGCTTCACGCCATCGTTGAAACGCAACATCCAATGAACTTATGTCAATTTTCCGGATGATGGCAGCTGCTGCAAGCAACTGAAATTACCTTTGTTTACCTTTGTAATTATTGATTGCAATTCGCATGGAATAGTTTATTGTCAACCACTTCTTTCATCTGCATAGGTATTGCCACCGGTAAGTGGCTTAATATTTTCTTCATTTATAGATCATATGCCTTCAAAACATCTTAAGTTGCAGATGTAATTTATAGCATAAGTTGAATTGAAGTTTTAGCTTCTACATATCGTTTATAATAGCACTAGCGCTAGTTTCCTCTCATATTTTCAATTGAAGCCTCGGCATAAAAAAATGTTGGTTGTGTAGACAACTTTGTAAAGCAATTTACGTTGGGATTATTTTAATATCGAGAGTTGGTGGGAAACCACGAACGTAACACAGCATTGTGGGATCACAGTGTATCACCGGTGATAAAAAGTCGTGGGCAGAGAGATAGATTATAAACTGTTGGACGTCGTCCACCAGATGAATTTCGCCTGGCCATATTGTACTCATTCAGAACCGTTCTCTCAAATGAATGGAAACTTTGAGGTGCCGATATCATTGTAGATGATGGGGATGCTACCTTATTGTGTAAATAAATCATGGGATTAAGTACAGCTACCTGCGCAATTCTTGTGCATTCGTGTTGCAAACGATGCAACAAACTATGTAACCAGTGGAGTGCAGCATAGCTCACCAGAGCTCGTGAGTCAACGTTATATTTTTTAGCATTTTAGTATTAGATGCTAATAAGTATGTATATATCCCTTTGTCTTTAGCCCTTACTGGCTGTAAAATTTGACTGAACAATGAATAAAACATAAACTACTGTTTTAGATAGTTTTATTGTGCTTGCAATGACTAACATCCAGAAGTAGAAAGTATATCAACTTCAGCTTCAGCCACCCACGTTTACTGCCTGCCCCAACCATAGATAAAATACAGTGTGGCCACACAAAAATAACTAAAACGAGGTTTGTACGTTTTGGAAATAAGAAAATGTCTGTGGTTAAATTGTTTTAAATTTTTCAGTCTCTGCAAGGAGTGACATATTATTTTATGTTATGTTCACTGGCTAGCAAATGCTAACCCACTCAGTGTCATTGTTATGCTGCAATCGGAACGCTCATGTAGCAACATTCTAAACACACCGGTGTGACGGTACGCGTTTTGCCACAGCCAGGGGCCGTCACACCGGTGTGACGGTACGTTCTTAAGGGTTAAGAGTGGCCACTCCACTGAAACAGCTCTACTATCTGTGTTTGAAGCCTTAAAAGAAGCCAGAGCGGAATCAAGGTCATCTGTACTCATCCTGCTTGACCTGTCAGCTGCGTTTGATACGGTGAACCACAGTATTCTATTATCTATACTGTCAAACATGGGCATCAAGGGTGATTGGTTCAAATCCTACCTCACTGGGCGACTGTTCAAAGTATCCTGGCTAGGACACACGTCTGTGCCTTACCACCTTGCTACTGGAGTGCCCCAAGGATCTGTGTTGGGCCCCCTTCTTTTCTCCATCTATACCACTTCTTTGGGCCAAATCATCTGCCAGCACGGCTTCTCCTATCACTGCTATGCCGATGATACCCAGCTCTATCTGTCATTCTCACCCGATGACCCAACCATCCCAACGCGAATCTCAGATTGCCTCTCCGACATATCTGCATGGATGCAAGACCATCATCTCCAGCTGAACCTCTCAAAAACCAAGCTGCTGGTCCTCCCCGCTAAACCAACTATTCACCACAACATCTGCATCAACTCTGGCTCCTTGTCTCTTGCTCCCTCACGGGTAGCCAGGAACCTAGGTGTTATGATTGATGACCAGCTAACTTTCAATGACCATGTTGCTTCTGTGGCCCGGGCCTGCCGCTTTGCACTATTCAATATCAAAAAGATCAGACCATACCTAACTCAACAAGCCTCCCAATTGCTGGTTCAAACTATGGTACTTTCACGCCTTGACTACTGCAATGCCCTTCTGGCAGGACTTCCTGCCTGTGCCGTCAAGCCACTTCAGATGATCCAAAATGCTGCGGCGCGTTTCATCTTCAATCAACCGAAGAGGGCGCATGTCACCCCTCTGCTAATCGAGCTCCACTGGTTGCCTCTGGTGGCTCGCATCAAATTCAAATCACTGATGCTGACTTACAAAGTGCTTAGAGGATCTGCCCCTTTTTATCTAAGCGCTCTCAAAAAGGCTCAGGCTACCCCCCGACAACTCCGGTCCTCCAATGACTGTCGACTGGCAGTCCCGGCACCTCGCCCAAGGCAATCCAGACTCTTCTCATGTGTCGTCCCACGCTGGTGGAATGACCTACCAAAAACAATCAGAACAGGGCCATCTCTGGAGGCCTTCAAAAAGCTCTTAAAGACCCAGCTATTCAGAGAACATCTTCTATCCTAGCACTAAGTTGAACTGAAGCACTATTCCCTATCACTATGCTCTGTAAGGTTTCTGCTATGTAGCTTGATTGTTATCCTCTTTTTGTAAGTCGCTTTGGATAAAAGCGTCTGCTAAATGCATAAATGTAAATGTATTTTTGAAGTTTGTAACTTTTATACTTTTAAACTATATCTTATAAACTATCAAAAAATGCCCCACCATAGACTTAACAATGAACAGTTAAACTGAAGGCTACACAGTACAGGCACTGCAGTAGTGGAACAGTGGTTAAGGAACTGGGCCCGGTTTCCAGGCACTAAGAAGACTCTTAAGATTTATCTTACTGAAGTTGTTTATTTTTCTAAGTGTTCCCCAAACCAGCTCTTACGAGTCTTATTCACTATGTTGTTCTTAACTACCTCTTGGCCAAATCCATGTTTCTAGTATCGATTGTTGTCATTTTCAGCTTTTTGAGCATGCATGAAGTTGCATGCATGAGCGTTAAAGTGCCGGTGTCAACAAAAAAATATGCAATTGAAATTTTAATAGTGCATCAGTATGATGTGAATTGGTGAAATCTTTGCATTTAAAGGGGTTCAAAGGTGGAAAAAAAGTTATCTTGGCATTCTATTTACATTTTAAAAAATAAAGTGCAACATGCAACACAACCATATCGGATATTCCATGTCCGGTAAATACACAGGTCTAAAACAAAAATGATATGTTTTCAGCTCGATTAAGTGTGTGATTGAGCTAAAAACTGTCTGAATGCAAGCTTAAGAGTGGTCCAGACCAACCTTATGATATACTTAACAAACACTTTGGGAATCATGTCTTGACGGTAAGAGAGAGGTTAAGGTACTAAAATGAACTGAAGCACTATCCCCTAGCACTATGCTCCTTAAGGTTTCTGCTATGTAGCTTGATTGTTATCCTCGTTTTGTAAGTAGCTTTGGATAAAAGCGTCTGCTAAATGCATAAATGTAAATAAATGTAAATGTAAGGTGTAAGTTAAGAACTACCCAGCGATAAGAAGGTTTTGGGAAACCGGGCCCAGGACTAGCATTCAAGTTGCCTGGAAACTCTAGGTTCAAATCCTGCTTGCCACTGTTATGCCCTTCAGCAAGGCACTTAACCCTAAGTTAAGTCTCTCCTACGGGAGACTGTCCCTGAATTAATTGATAGCTGACAAAATGTAAGTTGCTTTAGATAAAGGTTTCTGCTAAATACATAAATGAAAAAGTAAACTATGGCTTATAAACTTTTTAAAACTTATCTTCCCCAATGACTTACTCTGTTGAAGCTGGCATGACAGAATGGGTAATTGCATAATTGGCAAATTAAAATTTTTGGTTCACCTGGACTAACTGTGGCTTTGTCAGTCTAAGCATTCAATCTGACTCTCTTCAGACTACACAGTGCAGACACTGCATTGGTGGCACAGTGGTTAACCCTCATATTGTGTTCATTTCATGTTAAAGGGATAGTTCGGTTTTTAACACATTGAGCCCCTTTCACAGGTTGTCTGAAATACAATAAAGTGGTTGACATCGAAATTTTGACGATTGCTTCTGTCTCGGCTATTCGGGAAATGTAGAATCGCCTCTGCCTGCCTTCAAAATGGCTAGCAATGGGCATGTGTTGTTTCTATCCTTAAAACACTGGTTTAAAAAAAATGCTCTAATTATGCTGTTAGATCTTTTTACTAACTTATTTTCTTGTGAACATTACAAGTTTTGTACTTCTATTTTAAATTTTTGGCCTCTATGGCTCATTGATCTGACCTTGTTGCACACAATGAACTGGGCAAGGTAAAGTTAAATGTTATTAAAAACAGTGAAAACTGCTAACACAGGTGTTGTTCCCATGGATTTTTTTTTTTTTTCATTAATTGTTGTCTTGCCCATTTTGGACATTTCTACACCGGTACATTAAAGTTGAATAAAACACAAAACGCAGTGGCGTGACGGTTAGCGAGCTGCAATGAGTGCCCAAGGGGCTTGTGGAAACGGGTACCGGTCCATTTCGCTTGGTGTGCCATCAAAAGATTTTGGAAGGTTTTTAAGGTATTAAAAAGTGATTGTTTTGAATTTAAGACATGCCTTAATCATTCAGTGGTGTTTTTTGTTGTAATTTTCTGTTTTGAGGTCTGGATTCTACAGAGCATAACCTGGATCCATGCCACATTGGTCTGATAATTTTGGGACTTGTCTTGATCATTTTGGTGTTTGTAGGAATTATTTGGTGCTTGTGAGTATATGTATTCCTACATAAATGACAAAATGCATGTATTTTACATGTATTAATGAAACTTATGTTCTTCTTTAGGCATCCAAATTGGTTGAATCCATCGAATTCCAGTAAACGTCTGGAAGTCTTGTGAAGTAAGATAATGAGGCAAGATTAGAATGAATGAAAAGAAATGAATATTTCCCAAATGATAATGGCATATCTCTTGAGGACACGTTTGCACAGGCAGGCTCCACTGTCCTTGTGCAGTTTACCTTTTTAATCCCCTCAGCATGTACAGTAATGAGGACATTGTTTTTGTCGTTTTGATCAACAGATCAGATTCTTATTTATCCAGGAGGTCATGGCAGTCAGTCAGTAGTCAGTATGGGCAACTGGACTGTTTTGAGCTTAAAGATCAGCCAAAAGGTTTTTATTACAACTGATATATTCTCAGACTTGTTTCCTCTTTTACAACAGCTCTGTTCCTGCTGTACAACAGCTCCTTAAAATTCTATTCATTCACATAAATCTCTCACTTTTTATGTATTATCACCTTGTAATATTATAAAAAAAAATCATATGTTGCAGTTCTATGACATTTGTTAATAATGGAACTGGAATTTAGAGTGTATGTTTTATTCAATGTGGGTTCAAAGTTGTTAAACTGTATACACAGTCTTGCTTCCACCGAAGCTCAGTTTAAATTGATCACTACCTTGAAATATAGGGTTTTGAAGTTAAGACACATAAACTAAAGATCATAAAGAAACCGATAAGGATCATCCCAGCTAGTGAATGAGTCTATTCAATTCAATTCAATTCAATTTTATTTATATAGCGCATTTTTACAAAAGGCATGTCACAAAGCGTTTAACACACGAGGCCCAATGAGCAACAGGGGCAAGGAAAAACTCCCTTGCAGCGTTTTTTGTTTTTACTTGTTATGGTAGAGGAAGAAACCTTGGGCAGTTCCAACGGCTCAAGGGGCTAACCCAACTGCCTAGGGCAGGTTTTCAGTCTCTCAGATGGCGGGTAGTCCACTATTATTCCATTAGATACACATTACAAGAAAATTTTGGTAAATAAAGTAATATAGGAGTCCCATTAGAATCCCAGGATATAGGGGTATGTATAGTATGTAACATGTTTGTGATTGATACCAGCCAAATCTATAAGAAATTGTATCTAAGAAATGTGAAGTTTTCGATCATCAGTATGTTTGGTAAAGAAAGTTATTACCACTGTTCTCACATTATGTTTTGTGAACTTTGTCCCATAGGGGGCACTGTTCCCCAAAATTAGTTGCAAGCTATTAATAGCCAGAAGGTAAAGTCAATAAGTTGTGCTGTAAATGCTGTTAACCCTTGATTTCATTTTTTGAATTTTGCCCATGTCCCTTGATTGATCCCTGACATATAATTTTGTAATGTAATTATGCACTGGTAGTGAGGCCCATATGACCTTCCCACCCAGTGACTGCCTTTTGCATTAAAGGAAAATGGTGTTGCTCATTTTGCATTTTGATACAATAGTCAAATTACAGATTAAACCTGATAGCGTGGTACCATAGCAGGGTGTCTGCATTTTTGTCCTTTGACTGAATTGGTTTGACTTTTGTAGTTTAGAATTCATTCTAGTTCTTGAAAGCACAGAATGTTTATTCATTTCTTTCATTTGTAGATTTGAATAATCTTATTTTTCTTTCTTATTCAGAATGTCCAAAATAATCTTGCTGTGTTGTTGCTATGACCATGAGTTTCTTTTTTACACACGTATTACTCCTGTAATTTCTTTGAAGTTCTTGTGCAATACCAAAGCAACATTTCACTTCTGTTTTTTCATGAGTAAGTACATCAGTACGTATGTAAACCTCATTTTGAAGGCAGCTGTGTCATAGTTTTGTGATGTGAAAGTGAGGAGAATTTCAATGGCCAACATTGACCATTGATACAGTAATTGTAAGACTACTTTTTTTTTTGAAAACCTCTTTTTTCATTATGCTTGCTTATACATGCTAGAACAATATGATACAATTGTCACACTTTTTCCAATGCTACTGTAGATTGTTTGAAATGTGCATTATTGTTGGTTTGAGAAGCTTCTTTGCAGCACTTTCACACGTGAGGAGTGAAAAGCATGTTGTTCCTACTGCTTGAGAAAGCATTTGTTTATTGTTCTGTGCTCTCAATATTCTTTCACTTTCTTTATTGTTTCTCTGTTCTGGCTATTGTTAACATTGACTCATACATAAAAAAACACTGCATACTTGCAGCACACTCAATAATAAAAAGCTGCTTTTTACCAGTATTGTGACAATACAATGTTGTTGTGATTTCGAGAGAGAGAAAGAAATCGAGTTATTTGAAGTGAACAAACCACTCAATAAAACCCCTTGCAGGACAGGACAGTGAGAGGAAGTAGGTTTGGCTGAAAAACAAGGTGACGCCCCTATGTGGATCTAACAGAGAGGAAGCACATGGTCTAAGCAGACATCTGGCTTGCACAGACACGCTAACCTGGTGGCATGTGTCATTTGTCTCACGGACACATCCCGGCAAAGTCTTTCCCAGTGTTGTCATTATCTCTGAGCTGTTTGGAGGGCGACGTTCCTTAGGTTTCAAGTGAAGGTTTTATGATAGATTTTATGCCCCTTGTGATCGTCCAGCCACTCCTTGCCAGGTTAACTTTTTGTGAATGTGTAACAGAGGGAAACTCCTCTTTGCAGAAAATCTCAACGTAAAGGTAGGACGCAGGAACTCAGATAACCTCTCATGTGTTGCTATTACTTTCTCTGTATTGATTTTTCACAGAGTTGTGTACTGTATGTTGGTGTTAGCTTGCTTTGTTAGATTTATTTGTTTCTGTCTTATGTTCCCAGGCTGGTAATATGAAGCTCATGGAAAAGTCACTTCTCTGGACTTTCCTCTTAATGCCCTGCTTGTGTGAGTTCTGTTTACTGTAACTTCTGTCTTCTCTTTATTGCTTTACAACTTCCGGGAGTTTGTAGAAGTGTAAAATGGCCTTAAATTACTTCTGTTTTTTGACTCACTAGTTATTCAAAAAGGAAAGGAACATCTGCGTAATTGAGTGTGTGTGAACAGTATGCAGAGCAATAATAATCTACAGTAAAATATAATACATTACGAAATAAAAAATAGAATTCTATGTTTTACAATTAATGTTATAAGATTTTGGTCTTAGCCGGTAAATAATGCCGACAACAGCTTTTAACATTTCAATGGTTCATCCTCAACCAGAGGTGTGAGAAGTCAACGACAGCAATCCAAAGTAGGATGGGTGGAAAGCAGGGAGCCAAGAGGAACCTTTTAAGACGGCGAAATCTAATTACCATCTGTTTGCAATTAAATCACTGCAGAAAAGATTAGAAACAAAGGACCCAAAAAGGTTCAAGTTGATGGGCCATTTGGGAAAGGGGAAGACACAAGCCCCAAAATGATTGGACAAGTAGGCACTGAAGGTAGCATCTTCAATTGACCAATGGAACCTGAGTGTAAAGATGGACCAGCCCCAATCTGTGCTTTACCTGCCTTTTTAGAACTGTATATAATGGCTATAGCTTAATTTGAAGGTAGGCACTTTAACACCAACGTCTCCAAAATATTAGCTTGTACTTTTGTTACTGCTTATTCTTGAATTAAGAACTTTTACTGGACTATTTGAATAAAGAATTCTTTTGCATCGTTCTTGGATTATAAACCTCCTTTTTCTTACAATGTCAACATAGGTAAGAAATATGCTTGATGTGTGTCTGTACACAAACTTACTGCAGGAATCCGCAAACACACATGCATTTTGGCCTGTGCAGTGCGAATGTGCTTGTCTGTTTATGTTTGCATTGTGTGAAGAAGTGGTCACCAGAGGTGAGACACACAATTGGAGGTTGTTCCAGGTCCTTGGCAACTCTGCTGCTGATTAAGAAAAGTACGCACTGTCAAAAGCATGTTGTCTTTTCCTGTCCTGTCGTGATACTATTCTGAGGGTCTGTAACAGCAACACACCCACACACACGCATGCAATCCATACACACACATGCACGCATGCACTCACAAACCTCCAATACAGTCGGTTCACACCAGTGGAACTATCAGTGCAGAAGAATAGTTCCAATAGTACCATTTTTTTATGGTTCTTTTACAATAGTTGTTTTTATATGATCAATTCTATTTTGGCCACAGCTTCTGTCAGGTTTTTAGATGTCTAATGACTTCCTTTTTGTCTTGCCATTTCTGTCCAGTTTCCCAGGTGTGCTGGTCTGTATCTGTCCACTTTCCCAGCGTGAAGCCGCTGTATATAGTCAAAGGTGAAACTCTCACCCTTCATGCTAAGATTGACATCAGGACAACAGAGATGGTTCCAACAGTAGTGTGGGAGAAGCTGTCGAGCAATCCCAAGCGCCTGCCCCCGGAGAAGGTTGCGGAGTACCCAGTGGTAAACCCAAGAAAACGCTTCAATATTGAAGAGCAGGGAGCAATGCTGAAAATCACAGACTTTGTCCACGATGACAGTGGGGTCTACATCATCAATGTGACAGACCACCAGGGACATTCGGCTGTTGCTCAGCAAATCGTTGAAGAGTATTGTAAGATATTATTTGAGATATTGTTTCTTTTTGTTTCAGGTGTTCTTGAAGGTGTTCTTGAAGGAGGTGATCTCGACACCTTAGTTTCTGATTATTAATATTATTAATAATAATTTAGGAATTTAGAATGCCAGATGTCTGTTTTTTTGTTCTGTTGTCTCCAGTGGCGGTGCACCACGTTTCAGTGGTGGTGAATGTCTCTCACACCTCGCTGCACTGCAAGGAAGCCTGGGGCACGGAGCCTGTCTTCAGCTGGCTGCATGAGCAGGCCAAGGTGGACAGCTCGCTGGGGCGTCTCGCTGAGGACAACTCCACCCTCTACGTCGCCTCACCCCTCTGCGGCCACTACACCTGCAGGGTCAGTAACAGGCTGGGATACAGCTCTGCCACTTACGTCAGCGGTAAGAGTCTACGCAGTGCTACGTCTTTAGTTGCTGGATAAGATCGCGCTTGTGTTATCTTACCTTCACATCTCTCTGTAGTATGTCTTAGCTGATAGTGGATCCCATACAAGAGGTAAGTCATATACTACAGCAAAATTTCTAGTCTCTAAATACAATATTTGTTAACTGTGTGTTTTGATACTGAGCTGAATATTTGGCAGGGTGCAGCTCATGTGTTGGTATAGGAACTGGTGGGAACGCAATAGGGTCATGTTTAAGATGGCTGCTTCCAAACAGGCAGAAAACAAGGGACAGCAAGAATATTTTTGAAATTGGTGTTTTCATCTTGTCCGAATGATCAGAAAAGTGAAAAGGTTAGACTTTTTACAGCAACACCAGGGATGTGCGACAATGGATCAAGTGTGTGTACAGTACAACACATATCACTCATGGTCACTCTGCTAGAGATGTTACCGCTGCATTTTATACCTAATGAGTACTGCAATACAGTGAAAGGCTTAAGAATTGACCGGTCGATCACTCAGAACCTTTCAAAGACTTGTGAGTAGAGAAACATTGTCAATTCCAACTAAGTCTTTCAGAAATATATTGTTACATGCTTAGTTACATCTAAATGAATCGGGTTAAACTCAGGTCAAATACCTAGACATTTGTGGATATAAATTGATAAAGGCATATTGACTTTACATAAATTCATGCTTTGTTCACTGACACTGATTGTCACTGAAACATACGGTAAAATTAAATGCACATGTATTAAGATGATGTAGTAGTGATTTGTCACTGACATACTGTGTAACAAGTACTTTTATCATTGAAATTAGACCAGGCATGGGCAAACTAAGGCCCGGGGGCCATATACGGCCCGTTTGGCTTTTTAATGTGGCCCGCCAAATGTTTCAAAATTATATTAAATAATATTATTAAACCTTTATTTAGTATTTTCCCTGCAATGTCTGCAAACTGCTGTTAATAAATGCATTGTTTTTTTAAAAGCCCTGCATATCCATGCTTTACTACCTATTTAAGGCCAAAACTGTGAAATATAATGGGCTTTACATGTCATTTATATTACTTCACACAAACACTATATCTGTCTGCTCCTGACATGGCCCCTTAATCAAATGTTATAACCCATTGTGGCCCACGACTCAAAAAGTTTGCCCACCCCTGAATTAGACTGTCTTGTCCTCACCCTTCATATCCATACTGAGTTTGAGCTCAAATATCCAACTCGGGGCCATGTGTGTTGTGTGTTAGAGCCGTGTGAAAGGAAGGGGAGTGCAGGGACTGTGGCAGTGGTGTGCCTCTTCCTCTTGTTCATCGTGGCAGGGGCACTGCTCTTCCTGCTGTGGAGGTAAGCCCATTAGCTACAATCACACACACACACACACACACACACAATGCTGCCACATGCCTACGTCAACCTGTCATTAGATTTTCTGACCTGAGAAGATTTTGTGATTTCAGTGATTTATAATAATTGCTTGTAAATTGTACAACACTTGCTGTAATTTGTCGTCTATTATTTATTAGAAGGACTTCTGTCCGAGTCTTCCAAGGAACGATCCATAGTGACCTCCTTTTTGAAAAGTGCTGTCCAAAGATTATCACAGTGTTCTATAATCTCACCAGTGAGTTTGTCCTGATTTGTTCCATTGACCTCTGTTCTCAGGCGACGACAAATGCACAACAGCAGAGGGGAGAGGCTGAGGGAATCATATGACGGCCCCTTATGAGCACATCTGGCACACTCCTAAGTGTGTGTGTGTGTGTGTGTGTCCTGATAAACCCCCACTCAGGCACCCTGAACTCTCAGGGAGGGATTTCCTGTTTGGGCCTGCATAGTGACCTGAGAACTCTCACACGCACTCACACGCGCACACACACACGAATTTCAGTGTGGAACTGATAGCTTGCCAGCTGTATGATGTTCCCTCGGAAAGGAATGAACACACTTCAGATTTCACCATTCTTCTGAGGGATGTTATTACCAGCTTATTTATAATGGTGTTGTTCTAAACCATGATTGTGTCCATATTACTGAATTTCATAATAGTCGGTGTCATTCAATATCACAACTATAAAATGGTTGTGTTTTTTTTTTCCAAAGAAAACTATTTAAAAAATTTTTGAAGTTGCACTTATTTGTGAAATGTATTGAATGAGAAGTGGTCTACTATGAATGTCCTTGCAAATGTAAATAATCCAGCCTAAGGATTTGCACCTGTGATGATTTGCTGTGCATAGGCAGGGCCTGTGTAATTATCAGAGCAAACGGTGCTTTCACCATAATTAGCCTACTTAAACTATATTCACTGCCTGATTAAAGCCGAATGTAAATTTGTATACAAGGTGTTTGTATTTTGCAACTTGCAGCGGTTGTTTGTTAGTAATGATTTAATATGTGTGCTCTTACTCATATTCTAGTCCTGCATTTCTAAAAATTACCAATGTTTTTTTTAAATAAAATACACAAAAACTTCAATTCATTTGACTCTACTATGATTAGGCA